>AWOL01S0024732.1:46980-90256 GCA_000715115.1 Nicotiana otophora | reverse complement strand
GGCCAACACTCAACCCCATACATCATGGCCGGTCTAACTACCGCTTTATAAAACTTACCTTTGATTATCGGTGGCACTCTCTTGTCACACAAGACTCCAGATGCTAACCTTCACTTCATCCATCCTACCCCAATACGGTGTGTGACATCCTCGTCGATCTCCCCTTTGGCTTTGCCCCACTAGTAAACACTATTTGGCATCACTTTAACACGTATCTGCCCACACTTACCCATTTCACTTATGTTCTTAAAAGTTGGAATAGTCAATGTTTCGGCAATATCTTCCACAAAAACAAAAGGTACTTTAGGCTCATATTGCTGGTCTTCAAACAATGGACCCCCATAAGAAATCTGACTTTCACCTTATCCTGGAAAATAACCTTATTCATGAATGTAATCTCCTTTTGAAAAATGAAGAAGACTTTTGGAAACTCAAATCTGGAGTTCAGAACCTTCATAACGGCGATGCGAATACTAAGTTTTTCCATTTTTCCACGGTTAGTCGGCGACGAAAAAACCGTATTCTTGGTCTTAATGACATAGTAGGAAACTGGACATTTGATCAATCCACTATCCACCACATCATTGTTACTCATTTTCACACACTTTACACCACTGATCTCCTGTCAAGTCTCAAACAACAAGCTATCCACGCCCCAAATGCTCTTAAATATGATATCTCCCAACACCTATCCAAACCTTTCACTAATGCAGAGATGCATCAAGATGTTTACTCCTTCCAACCTTTAAAGGCACCTGGCCCCGATGGTTTTTACCAAATATCTTTTCAACAATTTTGGAACGATACACAAACGACTATTCAATAATTATGTACTAATGCATTCGACACTACCTTAATTCCTCATCTAATAAATCAAACATATCTTACATTAATTCCTAAGGTTAAAAGTCATGAACGGATCACTCAATACCGTTATATTTCTCTCTGTAACACTAGTTATAAGATCATCAATAAAGTTATTGTCTCACGTATTCGCCCATACCTTGATACCATTATCAGCCTCTATCAGAGTAGCTTCATCCCAGGTCGTCACACTATTGACAATGCTATTATTGTTCAAGAAGCGATTCACACATTCAAAATCAAAAAGGGCAGTCGAGGAAACATGCTTCTTAAAATTGACCTCGAAAAAGCTTTTGATCACTTAGAATGGTCCTTCATTAAATATTCACTATCCAGACTCAATTTTTCTCCTCGCCTCATAAATCTCATTATGAATTGTGTTACATCTTCTACTATCTCTATTCTTATAAATGGACACCCTACGCCTTTCTTTTCCCCTACACAAGGGATTCGTCAAGGAGACCCCTTATCCCCATACCTATTTATCATTTTTTATGGAAACTCTAACTCGATTTATTAATCTCTCCATCACAACCATGAATGGACACCTATCAAGCTATCCCGCAATGGATCCCATTTATCTGAATTCTTTTCGCTTGAGAAACTCCACAAAACGCAACGGCAATTCATTTGGTCTTACACTTATTTGGTACCTTGGCAGGTCAAAAAATTAACAATAACAAATCTCGAATTGTATTTTCACCAAATACTCCTCTAACACACGCAAGACATAATTTCTGACATTTTGAATATGCGTACCTCATCCCATGTTGGTAAATACCTTGGCCTCCCAATTACTAACCTTCAACCCAAGAGTCGGGACTATAAATACATCCTCGACCAAATTAACAATCGACTTTAAGGTTGGAAAACCAAATTTCTCAACCTTGCAGGTCGCACGACTTTAATTAAATCTGTCTTGGCTTGTATACCCACGTATGCGATGCAATACACAATACTTCCTTCCAAGATTACCAACCATATTGATAAAATCCAACGTGACTTCCTTTGGGGATCTATCGCAACACACCGAAAAAATCACCTAGTAAATTGGGAGCAAGTTACTTTACCACGTGCACATGGAGAACTAGGCATTCAAAAATCCAAGGGCAAAACTTTATCCCTTATTGCTGGGTTGGCTTGGCGTTTTCGTCGTAAAACCAACTCTCTTTGGGCTAGAATTATCACCTCCAAGTACAAATCAACCTCTCTCCTGGCCGCTACTCCCCTTCCAAGGCCACGAGATTCATGTACCTGGAAAATTCTCCACAAAGGCCTTTCCTTTATTGTGCCAGCAATTAAGTGGTACATTGACACCGAAACCTCTATTAACATCTGGAATGATATTTGGCTACCCAATAACTCCACGCTTCGTAGCCTTATCCATGGTCCTTTAACTCTTAATGAATAATTTCTTACACTAGATCACCTTCTATCCAATGGTAATTGGGACACCAATACCCTTTCCTTTGAAATACCTAAAGATCTCTCTTTTTCCATCCACAATACGTACTTTAATCCTACTTCTCCACGGCCTGATACATATTGTTTGCTTGCTAATTCTACAGTCTCCTTCTCCGCTAAATTAGCTTACCACCTTTGTCTTGCCACACATTGTAATCTTCCTGCCAACCCGCCTGATATCAAATGGATTTGGACCCTTCATATCCCTAATAGAATTAATATTTTTCTTTGGCTACTCATTCTTAATCGGCTACCTACTGCTTCATATCTGTCATCTATTAATGTTCTTTACCACCCACACTGCCACTCTTGTGCGAACATACCTAAATCCCTCCATCATCTTTTCTTCGAGTGCATTAATTCCCATACCATTTGGAAATTCTTTAATATTAACACTACTAACGTTATTTCCTTCACTGCTTGGCTTAGAATGCACTGTACCAATACTCACCAGTCTTTCATCTACTAAGGAATTGAAGTTCCAAAAACATTACTTACTCCTTTCATCCTTTGGCATATCTGGACCAACTGAAATCACAACCTCTTCAATAACTTGCATACACATGTCTTCGTAAAAAATATTCTCCTCCATGTGATCGAATTTCATTATCTCACTCCATCTCCAACTCCCCATCCCATTTCCACCCTCGAATATATTAAATGGCACCCGCCCACATCACTTTTTTTAAAACGTAATGTTGACGGCGCTTTTAATCCCATCACTAAGATAGGTGGTGCTACTGGAGAATTTAGGAACAATCAATGCCAGTGGATTCGTGGTTTTTCCAAAAAAATCTCGTGCTCATCAGCACGAATCAGAATTACAAGCCTTGTTGATAGGATTGAAAATTTCTCAACAATTCCACCTATATCCACTATAGATAGAAACAAATTCTCAGGTAATGCAAAGAGTCTTGTACGCAGGGACTGATATTTACTTACCTATTATTTTGGAATGCAGGTCATTACTGATAATGCTGGGACATCCGGAGCTTCAACATATTTATCGTGAAGCCAACACTGTAGCGGATCTACTTGCTAAGTATGGCATGACTTTAGCTCCTTGCGCAGGCTATCAACGTTGTCATCCTCTACACTATGAAGAACCCCCTCTTTATGCTTCATTTGCTTGCAATAATGACTGTTCCGAAACTTGTATAGCCAGAACAGCCTCCCGTGTAAAACCTCTACTACTTGTCTTTCTTAACCTTTAATAAATATTTGTATTAGCAACCAAAAAAAAAGCATAGAGCACTGTGATCCTTTTGAGTAAGGGTGAGGCTAAAAGAAAAAGAATTAACACTAGTATTAGTCTTGCTCATACACTTTAATTATTTTGCGTCTTCTCCGTTTTACTTTAGTACTATCTTTTATTTCGTCATTTTACTTTAATATCTGCTCACCTGTAGTTCATGTACTAAAATTAGGGGTGTCAAAAGTGGTCCAAACCCATTTGACCCGCGCAACCCGCCCAGATTTTAATGGATTGAACATGAACTACTTTAATGATGTGTTAAGTTTGGGCACAACCCAACTAAACCCATTTATTTTTAGAAGTCCAAATCAACCCATGATTTTATCCCAAACTGACTCATGAATAGCAATTGCCCTTTAAAACTTCTAAGGGTGTGTTTGGTATGAAGGAAAATAATATTTTCCTAGAAAATGAGGGATTTTATCACTTATTTTCCCATGTTTGGTTGGTGAGTGAAAAGCTTTTTTCGAAAAATATTTTCTAGTGTTTGGTTAGAGTGTCAAAAATATTTTTTAGAAAAAAAAATTTCTATGCTACTCTCCTTGACCCCCTCCACCCAACTCCTCATGTTTCCCGTGCCCCCCTCCCCCCAAATACCTCATTTTACTTTAAAAATTCAATTATTCTTTTAAAAATTCACAAAAAACGAAAGGAATTAATGTGCTGCTTTACTTTTTCACACATGAACGTTGAAATTTGAACATCATAACTGAAAAGAAAATACTCTTTTTCTTGTTGAAACAAAACAAAAGAAATATTTCTACTATATGAAAAGAAAGTGCTCATTTTATTGAAATGAACGAAAATACTTTTTCTACAACATGAAAAGAAAGTACCTATTTTGTGAAAAAGAAAATACTTTCTCTACATCATAAAAAGAAAGTAGTTATTTTGTTGAAATAAAAGAAAATACTCTAAATAATATTTCTATTTAGGGTGAGGGTGGGGAGGGGGGGTCCAGGGTTAGGGTGGGAATTGGGGTGGTGGGAAGTTCTAATTTTACTATTTTTTTATTATTCTGATCTTTCTTAGTATTAAAACATAAAGAACTATCAAATAAAGTTCTAAATCTAAATTGAAGAAAGAAATCATTAGGCATAAATTGACATTTATTCCAAAACATGAGACAACTTTTATATATACTTGTTTGAAAGTTGAGAATATTGCAAAGATTCGGGTCAACTTGGGCGAGTTGTGTTACAACCCATTGTTTAACTCATCTTGACCCAGTCCGCTTTAACGCAAGTGAACTTTGGACAGAGTTAAGCAATGACGCATTTAATGAGTCATTGACTAGCTCAATACTGCCCAAATAACCTATTTGCCACCCCTAACTAAAATTATGCATAAATTATCAATACACCATCTTAGTTCTTTTTTGTTTCCCTTTAATTTATGAAATTTAGCTTCGCAAATGACACATTCTAAAGTACATAGACGACAAGAAACTAATATACCATAGTTAGCTTTCTGTAAGTTAAAAAAATTATTCACAAATCTTTTCCTGAACATAATTTCAGGACTAAAGTGTGAGCAAATCCAAATCCTATTGAACCAAACTTCTCAAGAACTGGCATCTCCAAAGTGCACTCTGAGAAGGCAATAAATGCCCAGTCATTAATGTCCTGAAGAAGCTGTAAACATTCAGAAGAGCACAGCCATGAATTAGGACTCTTGCATCTACTACTACTCACAATCGTATACGTTCTCAGCAGGAAACAAATGTTTTGTACAATTCTCAAACAAGTAAATGCTTCGTGAAATTAACCCCAAGAGCTGACAAAACATCATGCCGCAACATATCCTGAGGTCCTACAACATGTTGCTGTGGATAAAGCAATGGCTTGAGTTCAACAATTATGGTGGATACTACATGCAGTAGCATACTAGCATTATACCCAAAGCGAGTTTGTACAGTCTTATTAGAGCCTATTTAGCAATATTCTACCTAATTGCCATGACTAGAATATCACTTAAAGGTCCATCGACTCAGCGCAACCAATTGAAGTTCAAATAAGAAATTCATTTCAAAGAACATTTGATTGAGACAGTATCATTAATGAGTTTGTTCCAAGATTTAGTACCCTCCACTTTTACAAACCCATCCATCATCATTACAGTAGCATTCGTTAGGTATATTGTTCTTCTATGTCCTCCTATCTTTGCAAGCCAACACAGAGTTTGTGCAGTCCTCACTTGGACATGTATGTCGATGTGGGTATGTTTTACAACACAAGACGATGATATGGTACAGTGAGAGTTGGTCCAGAGGGACTTTCATGTCAAAATTGGAATGTAGTATAGACATGCCAAAGGCATTAGAGATACCTTAAGATTTAGGCAGTACCAGTTGCTCATTGCTCAAGTAATTGGCAACCACAGAACCAGAAGCTGACCGAAAAAGGTTTGCAAATAAAGTACAAAGTCTCCAGCCAATGTAAGCTTTCTGAGATCCACATTTGTCTTCACTCCTAGCCCATTAAGCATGGAAGCAACATCCACTGTGAATTGCCAAGAAAAAACTAGTGGTAAATCGACAAATATTTTGTACCATATCATGTAAGTCTTAAAGCAAACATAATGCATATATTCCACATTAACAATTCAATTAGGTGTTTTGCAAAACCTGAACTGGAATAAAAAGTTATATACTCCAATTCACCTCACGTGGTAAATAGACAATTTAAGAATTAGGAGAATCACAGTTAAACCACCTTTCGGCTGTCTGTCAGATCAAATCATTGAGGACGGAAGTTGGGACTGCGAGGCGAAGGTAAATAGAACCTAATCCATTTTGTTTGAATCGGAAATAACATACGCCATATGATATTAGCCATTTAGACATTCTGATGTTAACACATATATAACAGAACAATAAACGCAAGATATGCAAGGATAAAATCATCCTACTGCATTACAAATGCTTTCTAGGAGAACTCGATAAACAACAAAAGTCATGTACCTGAGGTGTACCAATTTTCGACATACAAAACTACTACCTTAGATAACATGCTGGATCACTTTTTTTACTTTTTTTAAAATAAGTTCAGAATTCACTTAACTAGGTAAAATTGTCTTCTCATTTTGTAGTCTATCTGTTGAACCAACTTCCACTATCTTCTGGGAATCAGGAATAGATCCCACAAACTGCATAACTATTTATAAGCTGCCACAACACTAGGACAAAAACTTCTTTTGTAACTTAAATTGCGAGGACTTCAGAAAAGAATCATATCTCTACCTTTCGTAGAAATACTTCACTGTTGGTATACCATGTGCTCATGCCTATTTGTTAATTCTGTTATGATGTAATATATCTTTGACTAATTATCATAGATTATAAAAAAGATATTCTCGTGCGTGAAATTTAATCCCACCGACAATCTCCTCATTAACAATCCCTAACTGCCTATGGAGTGGGAGTATACCTTAGGTAGCTCATATTCCTAAATGCTTCTGATTTTCACAAGTGAATTTCACAAAAACAGTAATATCAGGATAAAAATTACAGTAGGGCATAGTAAATAATTGACATTCTGAATTCATGTGTCAATTGAATTCTTAATAATCTCAGAAAACTGGGAATAGTAAATCACTTTTCCTATGCCTTGTGTTTACCCTGGAGCATTCTTAATAATCTCAGAAGACTGGGAATCGGGTGTTACAAGCCAAAATTATGCGAATATTATCTAGTTCAAATATTATTGTTTCTTGTGCTTTCTCATTTTTTCTGCAATCTGTACTTTTTACAGTTATGTTGTGAACCTATGCAAGACTTAAACATGCTAGCTAACCCATTAGTTAAATCGGGAAGAGCAAGAGCTAGAGCTAGAGAAAGGAGTGTTGATTAACTGGATCTGGATAACTGAATGTTTGGACCATGAGAAGAGAAAAGAAAGCCTCTTTTTGTGAGATCATGTATTGGGAAAAGAAGAGCTCAATAAG
The DNA here is from genome assembly GCA_000715115.1 of Nicotiana otophora. Taxonomy (NCBI): domain Eukaryota; kingdom Viridiplantae; phylum Streptophyta; class Magnoliopsida; order Solanales; family Solanaceae; genus Nicotiana; species Nicotiana otophora. The sequence goes on along the minus strand of AWOL01S0024732.1, from coordinate 82,728 downwards.
ATTCATGAGAATGAACTGTTTTCTTGGTCTTTCCACATTGTTCTTTATTAGTTTCAAGTTTCAGGTCTTGTTGCTGTCGTTAACTTAACAGTCTTTTGTTTGTATCTCAGGGAATTGGCATTTTACTGTCTGGGTTGTTTGGCACTGGGAATGGATCTTCTGTATCTATGTAAGTCCAAAACAATCTTCTGCCGAGTGATAAACTCTTGTTATAATAGTTGATTAAGATGTCCTTTCCTTTGCGTATATGCAGTGAGAATGCGGGTCTTTTAGCACTGACACGTGTTGGCAGCAGAAGAGTTGTTCAGATATCTGCAGGATTTATGATTTTCTTCTCAATTCTAGGTAAATCACCTGCTTAAACATTCCCTTTGAGAAGGATCTTACTGATATATTACATTCTGAATTCATGCGTCAGATGTTCCCTGGCGTACAGTTGTACTAATTGACATATTTGAGCCCATCACACCCTTCTGTTTTCTCATTTCAGTGAGATCATCACTTAAAAAACACCTATTGTTTCTCGACGGGGCAACTGTCCATGAACATAATCAGTTTAGGTAAGTTATACAATATGAATAACTACAGTGAAACACATAAATATTTGGAACTAACCATTTGTTATATCACACGAAGGAGGACCTCCTTTTTCTTTTTCGATTCCATTCCCTCTGACACAAGCGGGACAAACATTCTCCGTAGAATGTAATTTTTTACGATTCAAGTACAAAGTAATGAAAATAAAGCCAATATAATGAAACATATATATGATAAGTAATATAAAACGACTCTAAACAGAGTCTTGTCTACCATTCTAGTACAAAATAAAGCCAATATAATTTTTGGCTAAAAAAGAATTCGAAGTCCAAGCAACTAATTTAGCGATGAAAGAATGTATCACGATGTGACTTCGAGAAACGTATTTTCTTTAGTCCAAGATAATTATTTGGTAAGAGCTCTAAACATACTCCAAAATTAGTAGTAATTGACATGGTGGTTTATAATCTACAATGATTAGGTCATGGCCTTCGTAAGTAAATCTGCAATACATGGATTTAAACTCCAAAATGTGTATTTTAGTTGATTCTTTATCAACAAAGATATATCTAGCATAATTATATTATATACAAATAAGGCTAAATACAGCAAAGCAAAAACTACTAATCAAAGTTCATACCATCGTTATCAACGAAATTTATAATTCTCCATCTTTACTGTCTTTTCAGCAAATAGTCTTTTCATAAATTATCTAATGCAATTCCTTCATTAATCTCCAGTAAGTTTCCAGACATGAAAATTTCTTCTAAACTGAAAATTACAGCAACTACTACCTCAAACATCGGCAATTACACAACTTTTGTTGACTCCTATGCTGTATAAATCAAGAAAGGAAGCAACTAAGATAGTTTCCCAATACCATATATCTTATCAAAATCTAATTCTTCTAAATCACCAATTTTTAGTCTGATAAACTCCTAAAAATTACCCCCTGGACTATCAATAAACTTCCTCATAAATTTAGAACAACTTATTATTGCTGATAATTAATTGTAGAATAATTTGTGAGAGTATAATTAACAGAAGCCACACTCCATACCTCAGCCATGATAGAAGAATCTATCCTGTAACCTACTAACCCAATCCATTTTACCATAGCTGTTGTAACATTGATTGACTAAAAAAATTAGAAGCTTATAGCTTCCTAACCACCGAAATATAAATCAAGACATAAAACTTTTGGATAATTGGCATGTGACTTTGTTGAATCAATAAAATAATCATTAAATCTCCAAAACTCTTGAAAATTAAGTCAACTTCCAATATTGATAATCAGGAAAGAGCAACATGTATGTATTCATCTTCAGTTAAATATGTCTTACTCTTCAACGACGATTCTCGATGAGTATATCATTCATCTTCGTCGTCTTCAGATCGGATGCAACTTTCTGTACAGCACTGTAGTAATCCCAGTAGCCAACTCATCAGAAATAGAATAACTATGCTGAGAAGTTATTTGACTGATCCTGGAGGAGTTAGCTTTACGCAAACTTACTAATCTGCATTTATTCAAGTTTGTATTAGTTATAAACTGTACAAACTGTACAAATCAGGAAAGACACCATCTAAGGTAGTTTACCGATACCATATATCTTATCAATATCTAATTCTTCTAAATCACCAATTTTCAGCCATATAAACTCCTGAAAAACACCCCTAGACTATCAATAAACTTCCTCATAAAATTTAGAACAACTTATTATTGCTAATAATTAATCGTAGAATAATTGGTGAGAGTATAATCAACAGAGGATGAAAAGCCACAGTCCATATTTGAGCCCCGATAGAGGAATCTATGGTATCACTTACTATCCCAATCCATTTTACCACAGCAGTTGTAGCATTAATTGATTTTTTTTTTTTAAAGTTTATAGCTTCCTAACCACCGAAATATAAATCAGTCCATTGTTGAATGCAATAAAATAATCATAAGACCTCCAAAACTCTTGAAAATTAAGTCAACTTCCAATAATGATTGCCAGGAAAGAGCAACGTTCATGTGTTCATCCTCAGTTGAATATGTCTTACTCTTCAATAACGTGACTATCTCATTCATCTTCATCATCTTCAGATCGGATGCAACTTTTTGCAATTACATGTTTATGAAGATGGAGTACTCTACCCTTCAACTTCTAACTTTGTGTCTTGAACTAATTTTTGCGGATCACAACCAGTCCATAAATTATTAAAGCTTCCATAAAAACTAGACTAAGCAATAGCATACCTCGTATTTTTCCCTCTGCCACAGGCTGTCTCGCAATACCCTCTATAACTTGACCCGCAGCAGTTAGAATTGCAATATGACCCGATAAGCTCTCTATTGCGCAGTCATAGAGTTGTGCGACCAGAGCGCTAGCAGCATGCAGTAGTGGTGTCATTTTCTTCAGAAAGGCAACACAATGGTATATCCCAGAAATTAGGATAACCCTCAATAAACATCAGGCCTTTTACCTCAATAGTGGCATTATTTTCTTCAGAAACAAAGGAATGACACTGCTTTGGCATTTGCAAATCCATGTAGAATACAAATAAATGTTTACGTTGAGCAAACGAACACATCAACCAGATATTGCATGATGGCGAGTGTTTGGAATTGTCAGCAGCTCCAAGCATTGAACTATCCATAAAATGTCATTATTAAAACTATTTCTCAAAAAACCTTCCATAACATCTTCACTTCCCACTTTTTTACAGGAAGCCTCAATATCTTTCTTCTATCTAATTAATATTAAAACTTTACTACTTAAAGGTACTACTTAAAGGTAACTGGATACAGTTAACAAGCTTCCCAGCGGTTCCAAGTCTCATATGTCGACAGTTCCTCGTTTCAATTTTGAAATAACTCAAAAAACAGGACAACACCCTTGATCCATTAAAAATAATATTTTTGGCCATTGTTCTCCATCTCCGGCCTTAATGCCATATTCCTTTTGTTCCTCCTAAATTTTTGTGTTTTTATTATGTAAATCAAAATCAAAACCTCTTGAGCTTACTTTGCATTGGGCTATTTTTTTTTTTTTGATAAGGTAAATTGTATTAATCAAAAGGGAGAAAAGACTCCCGCATACAAGAAGTATACAAAAAGGTAGAGAATTTACATCAAAATATGATTCTCTACAAAAGACGCCCAATCTTCTACACAAGTAGAGGCTATATGTGTGCATCAAAAAGCGATCAAAGAGAAAAGGCTATTCTTAAGATGTGAAAACGGAAACTCAATCCCCTCAAAAACTCTCATGTTTCTCTCTCCTCAGACTATCCACATGAGAGCTAACGGGGCGAACTTCCACCCCTTTTGATTGCTTCTTCTACGGAAACCGGCCCAGCTATATAGCATTTCCTTTACAGTGTTTGGCATCACACATTGAACACCAAAAAGATTCAAGATTGCCCTCCACAAACCTCAGGACACGGGGCAATGCAGCATAAGATGATCAACTTATTCCCCTGAGCTTTTACACATGTAGCACCAACTAACATGTGCAATTCCTCTCTTTCACAGATTTTCAGCTGTCAAGATCACTCCCCTCGCTGCTAGCCATGCAAAAAAGCACACCTTCGTGGGCACCTTAGGAATCCAGATCGATGAGTATGGAAAATTAGTCTCCTCTCTCACCAACATACTCTGGTAAAAGGACTTTACGGCTAAGTTGCTCCGACATGGCAGTTTAGGTACCGCACCCGTGTCGACACGACACTAGTATGGGTGTGGGTATGGGATCCGTACCGGATCTGGTCAAACGATTTTAGATACTTTGACCCCGACGGACGAAAAAATTCTAGGCGATATACAATTTAATTCCCGAAATCAAAACCAAAATTAGGATAAATTTGAATAAAATAGCATACCTTATCTAGGAAATCAATCCTTTTCTTATCTACAACTTGAGAGTAAAAAAAAAAATTCACACTTTACAAGCTATACACAAGTATTCCCCAAAATTTATCATAATTTAGAAATATTTTTTATATTTTTATTTTTTGAATTATTTTAGCCAGATCCTTGCACCCGTATCCGTACTAGGATCCGTATCCACAAATCTTACAATTTACATCTCGAAGGATCCGACCTCTAGATCCGCACCCATGTCGGACACCTACACCCGTGTCCAAATAACTTAACTTTACGGTGAACAAATCATCGCCACGCAGCCCCATATCCAAGAATCGCAGGATGGATGGGGCATTTCTTGCCCGTATAGCAGTGCCAACAAACTTTGGAACTCCGCAATCTCCCAATCTTGCATGTTCCTTCTAAAAGAGAGGTCCCATACTGTCCCCCTTCATGCTCCTTGCGAATCTGTTGGACCATCAAATCCTTCTGGTTTGGGGCTATAACCCAAAGTAGAATCAAAGAAGGCAACAATAGCTCCTTTTGGGAGGTTGTTTGGCACTTGCATCTGCAATAAGTTTCACGGCACTACTTGTGTTGTATTCCCTGGAGCAACATCCACATTTGAGATGTCTGCAGTTTTCAGACCAGTTTCATCTCTCTGAGGACCTTTATCTTTCTGCTCCTTATTTTCCATGATTTCAATAGCAGGAAATTCTAGTTCTAGAGTAGCCTTGCATTTTCTATCATTGTCGTATGGTTCTTCCTCTTCATCCAAAAGTAATCCTAGCAAAGTACTTAATAGGTTTAGATGCTTCTATCACCTTGGAAGTAAATTGCAAGGAACCATACTTTTGTTGATTGTATGATCCTACAGTTTTTAGCATCATTCTCCTTTTATTAAGAATAGACACAATTCCCTTTACTTGAATTCTAGCTTGTTCTATAGCATGACTTAATGTAGAAGGTCCAAACAATTTTACGGACGGCTTAATTTCCCCCCTAAGCCCTCTTATGAAACTAAAATGAGGAAAGCTTTATTCAAAGCAGGATTTTTAACCAACATTTGAGCTCTCTGTGTTTCAAATTCCTCTAAGTAATCATCAACTCTTCCCTTCTCAGTCAATTTACTAAATTCCAAATGCATAGATATACATTTAAAGTCTCAACCTAGAAAATTTATTGGTAACCTTAAAATTTGACCGTTGCAATATAGGCACCAGAGCACTACTATGCCGAAATGAAAACTAAAGAAAGAATGATCATTCAAATTTGCCTATCCCCGTCAACAAAATAGAGCTGTTTGGTCATATTCTAAAGAAAATTTATTGGTGACCTTAAGTGCTCATATTCATAAGTGTTTCAGATGATTCATGAGTGAATTTTACAAAAACACTAATATCAGAATAAAAACTTACACTAGGGCATAATATGCCTATCCCCGTCAACAAAATCTGGGCAAAAGATAAAAGAGGGACGAGGAAAACTTGGAATAATTTACGACCCTCAAGAAATCTCGTGAGAGAGCATCGCAAAATCTGAGCATCGCCGCCGCCGGCGAAGGAGCCAAAAAAATTTGGACCATTTCTCGATTTGTGCGTGTCATCCTTGCGCAGGGGCCATGCTAATCTTCTCTGTATCGTTCCAATTTTATCGGATGTCCCCGAAGGGACGAACTCCATTGTTGAGCTAGGGTTTTTATTGTGCCGTAAAGCTCTTCTCTGTTCGATGAGGGAGAACGAACTACAAGTGTAAATACCGCTTTGAGTCCTAAAGTTAAGGAACTGAACACCTTCGTCCTATTTTAAGAACGTTTATTTCAACATCAACCCCTTATGTATCCATTCACTTGATAAAGTTCCCTCTGCACTTCTGAAGATGTCGTACTTACCCTCTTTTTCATACTATTCTTTAACCCAAGATGTCGAGAGAAGTAATGATTCTGCAGAAGGTTATGAAATAATATTTGATAATGGGTGGTGGCCAAGGGTGAAACTATACTAGTGGAAGTGTGATTAACTTGACTCCAAATTATATCGTATGTATAAGTTAAATATTATTAATTCTAGTTATGCATGGGCATATATAGTATTAAGGTAACGTGTCACGACCCAAAATCCATAAAAGTTGTGATGGCGCCGGATATTACTGTCAGGCAAGCCAACAATGAATACTTAAATGGGTTCTCATTTTTGTTACTTTTGAAATCATATTTTCCTTCAATTTAAATCGTAAAAGATGAAACTTACAAAATAAATAATACTCCTTCTGTTCTAATTTATTTGAACCTGTTTGACTGGGTACGGAGTTTAAGAAAAATGAAGACTTTTGAAATTTGTGGTCCTACACAATTCAAAAAGGGGCTCAGAGTATTTGTGTGGTTATAAAAACTTCTCATTAAGGGTAGAATTGTAAGTTTAAGTAAATTGTTTCCCAATTTAGAAAAAGGTCATTCTTTTTTGAACGAACCAAAAAGAAAATAGGTTCACATAAACTGAAACGGAGGTAGTAATATCTTTAAAAAAAATTCCAATACAACACAACTCATAATCATCCCAAAATCTGGTGTCACAAGTGCATGAGCATCAACTAGGAAGACAAAATAAAATACAATAATTGTCCGGGATACAAATTTGGACAGAAAAAAAAATACAATACTCTGAGAGAGACTCTGTTAGCTGCGGATCGTCATAAAGAATGCAGCTCACCTAAGTCCCTGCCATAATCGCAAATTCAGCTTGTAGATTTTTAAGGAAATTATCTTGCTCGCGAAACATACATGCGATGCGGTTACACATAGATTTCTTAAGTTGTTATAGCATTACTCAATCCTTTTCGAAATTACGAAGTTCAAACGAACCCTTTTAAATCTTACGTTCTTTAATTTCAACTCCTTTCAAAAACATATAATAAGCAAACTCAATCTCGCTCCCTCTCAAGACAGACAATAAACATAAATCAATAACAATATCGACAAGGCATGATGTGAGCCTAACACTACCCGGACATAGGCATAACTAGTAGTTACGTACGGACTCTCATCACCTCGTGCATACGTAGCCCTCACAAATAGAAGCACACAATAATTTAGTTCACCTATGGGGTTAATTCCCTCTTACAAGGTTAGAAAGGAGACTTACCTCGCTCCGAAGTTTCATAACCGGCTCCCAAGTCATTCAATCAACTCAAATCGATGCTCAACGCTCCAAAACTAGTCAATAAGTAAGCAAATCCATAAATATATACTCTAATACTCATTATAATCTTATTTACAACAATTCTCAACTCCGTTCGAAAAGTCGATAAAATCATCCTCGGGCCAACGTGAATTTTCGAAGATAATTATTACCCATAGTCTTATGAACTCAAATATATAATCTATTCCCAATTCCATGCCCAAATGTCGTGGCAAAAATCCAAAATACCAAGTTCTAAGACTTTCTTCAAAATCTCAAATTTCTACTAGTTTTCATATCTAAATCCGTATATAAACCTTGTATTTAACTTGCAATAGGTAGGAATCATTTACCTTGACATAGATGATGAAGATGGAGCTCCAAAATCGCTCCAATATCGGCTCCCATGGAGGAAATGAAGTGCAAATGAGCCGAAACCTCGATTTTAAAAGAACACTGCCCAGGTCTTTCCCCTTCGCGATCGCGGAAATCGACTCGCGACCGCGAAGGCCAATCAACGGCTGCCTAAAAGCTTCCCTTTCGTGAATGCGATGTCCAGAACGGGATCGCATTGCTCAGCTCCCCTCCACATTCGCGATCGCGGACACCTCTATGCGATCGCATAGAACAACCTTCACCAAACGAGCCATCTCCATTAACACAACGCGTTCGCGATATCCCTGACGTGAACGCGAATAACCTCCCGCTCGACCCTCCGCGAACGCGAACCATTATACGTGATCATGTAGAGTAAATATCCCACCAGTCCACTTAACCTTTCGCGATCACGACCCTTTCTTAGCGATCGCAGAAGAGGAAACCAGATCCAGAAACCATCAATTCCTCAATGTCCAATATCCGTCTGAACTTGATCTGAAACACACCCGAGGCCCTCGGGACCTCAACCAATTATGCCAGCACATTCCAAAACACATTACGAACTTAGTCGAGCCTTCAAATCACATCAAATAATATCGAAATAATGGATCACAACTCAATTCAAACTTTATGAACTTTAAAATTTCAACTTCTACATTCGATACCGAAACCTATCAAATCACGTCCGATTGACCTCAAATTTTGCACACAAGTCACATTTGATATTACGGACCTACTCCAACTTTTAGAATCGGATTCCGACCCCGATATCAAAAAGTCCACTTCCGGTCAAACTTCTCAAAAACCTTTAAATTTCTAGCTTTAGCCAAATGACTCCAAAATGACCTACGGACCTTCGAATCCACTTTCGGATGCGCTCCCAATACCAAAATCACCATACGGAGCTATTCCCAGACTCGGAATCCCAAACGGACATTGATAACATTGAAATGCACTTCAACCCAAATTTATGAAATTCTTCCAAAATGACAACTTTCCCAATAGGCGCCGAAACGCTCCCGGGTCATCCAAAACCCGATCCGGATATACGCCCAAGTCCGAATTCATCATATGAACCTGTTGGAACCTTTAAATCCCGATTCTGAGGTCGTTTACTCAAAAATTCAAGCTTAGTCAATTCTTTCAACTTAAAGCTTCCCAAATTAGAATTTTCTTTTCAAATCAACTCTAAACTTCCGAAATTTCAATTTTGACCACACGTGCGAGTCAGAATACCTGAAGTGAAGTTGCTCATGGCCTCAAACTGCTGAACGACGTGCTAGAGCTCAAAACGACTGTTCAGGTCGTTACATTCTCTCCCACTTAAACATACGTTCGTCCTCGAACGTGCTAAGAACTGCTCTGGGGTTGTCCGAAATCACTGTTTAATACCTCGTGCACTTACCCGTGTTGCCACAACTCAGTTGAGCACACTAGCTCGAGCCAGTTTGAAGATTCTCCTTTTTTACTTAGCCAAATAAGCCTTAGAGTCCAATTCCAACATCCGGAATTCTCTGCCAGGCCTGTTCCCATCATACGAATACTGTATCAATCACTACACGATGCACCGATACATGATTGCATACCTTTGCTGAATTTACACTATGCACTGCATAACTCACATGACCATAATAACATCATCTGATAACCATAACCGAAATTCCATGAATCTGATGTTCACAATGCACCTCATGACATATATAAGTCTTGTTCCAACTCTTGTTATACCGCCACGGCGGAAGAGATGTGTAGAAATTCATAACCAACTGCAGAGTCAACAAATCATTGAATCTCTCCCTTTGACTAGAATCATCACCCCATTATGAACCAAATAATGGTATTTGCTCTTTAATATACTTCATATAATCCGATCGCATTGATCCCAGATCCAAAAATATGGTCTCACCCAGTATAAGCTGCTCAGGTAACAAGTCACTCCAGACATGACCAAAAGTCTCATATAATGCCGCAATGTGCCAATAAGCTACAAACTCGAACGTGATACATGAGGAAAAAAAATCTCTGGAAGGGGCTAATCAACCCACACAACTAATTAGACAACCAAAAAGGTGTTATGAACCTTCCCCAGAAAATGGAAAACAAAACACACGAAAATAGATATAGGGGACTGTAATCAACATCCCACTATTGCGGCGTGCAACCCAATCCAAACAACATACCCGAATATCGGCCACAAGAACGCTAAGTGCATAATACCATCCTTGGGGAGACAGATAGCGCCATACGCTACAAAACGCAAGCACAACTAAGGTGCGATATATGATTTGAATCTCGAGAGCCATCCTGCTCACATAACACCACCGCTACGCAGAACTTCAACACATAAGAAATTTACCAAGTCGTTTCACAACTCACGCGGCACAATATAGTATTACATGAAATAGCCGACGACGAAACGACATCCAACGCCCGAATACTCCTCCATAAGGAGCGCTATGCTAAACTGAACACATCCGGCCTGATATAGAGCCAATATTCATATTTAAATCCATCCACAGACCTCAAGCTGATTCTGATCGCACCATACTAGGCTAATAACCTTTCAAGGATCCATAATAACCCTTTTTTCCCATAACACAAAAGAACAACCATCATAACCGGAACAAACTTCTACAGTCCACAACCAAGTGAACCGAGCACCCTCCAGGCATAAATTCTCGAGTCAGCGATATTACCACAATCTTCATACTTGGTTTCAATCTTCACTTAATCAAGTGACTACATGCCACTCTTACACAATCTTTCTGTGGGACACGCTCCCACGACCTTCCGCACCAGGTAACAAGTCTGCACATCCATACCACCAGTCACACTAATATTGTAAAGCATATCAAGAATCCGCAATCAGTACGCAAAGCCGCTTACACAGGACACTGATCTCAGGTGATGCTGGAGACAATACCAGCTTATTCTAAACATCTAAATTTATTTTCCTGCTCATCCGAGCTCATGACATCCTTGTCAATACCGAACTGCAACCTTAATCCCTAATCTTTCAAATTTCATGTCGCTCACCGCACCTATCTTACCAATACGTGAGGACCCAAGAATTGCATCATAGCTCCTAAACCACTAATAGGATACACACTTCACTTTGTAGAAACCTTTCACTTTACTCGTTTCAGGAGAATCATTACAACACATGACTGAATTCTCATAATCGTAGAACAGACAAATCCTCAAGTAGTGGTCTAAACCACCATAACCCTTCCGAGATCCGCCTACACATAACATGCCATAATACTCGAATGCATCCAAATACAATCAGTTACGGTGGCCGTCAAGCCTAGCACATCCCGCCATAAATCACATGCATAATCTAATCACGCTGTAGGAACTGATCACTGCCACCATCATGCCAATTCAACCATGGCTAACCGATCCGATTTCTTCTAACTTATCCTTAACTTGTCTTAGAAATAATCATAACTCCAGTCAACATATAACGAATTCAATCCGCATTCATCCTGAGTGGCCTTGAATCACGAGACCATGTTGTCTCAAATCCCACGAACCATCTCATAACCTCCTTGTGCGCATATTCACATCTTCAACTGGTACACCCATTCTGATAATTCCTCTATGAGTCCGAAGTTATTTTCTCTCATTCCTCCAATACTACACCACAGACCGAAGGTAACATAGAACACTCCAAGCCCCTTTTCATGATCTACAAAAGCTCGATACTCAACCATACTACTAGCTCGAAATCCTTAGGCACCGCACTCTAATTTGTTTTTTTGAACCCACTAGAATCATTGCTGCGAGTCACCCACTCTGACCTGGTCCCGAATATAATCAACTCCAAGGCTCTGCTAGCACATGAACAGTCTCTCAATAAGAACCCGACTGAATCGCTTTCCTTGTACATCACATCTACACGAAACATAAACTCTGAGTCTTCCCCAAAGCATGAACATGAATCGATAAGGCCAATTATAGCACACATTCCTCAAATTCTTTGCCCAAATCACCATTGATGACCCTCTTCCTTAGTCATAATATCCCACCAATATGCTGATAACCAGAAATCTCACAATTAGCCGACCATGCAATCCAACTGTAGGTGGCGGGACTCTCCCACTTAGCTTGAAGCTACCATTGCATAACTCTAGAACCCGCTAAGATTCCTTCTTCATCGTTGACATGATCTTGCACAATCAACCCACCAAATTCCTCGAAACCTTTCTGTTAAACTCTTCATAGCCACTCTGAGTCACTAGCCACATGCACATATTCGACCTCTTGCCAGATAACCAGTAGAAATCTTTCGTGATAGCCCCATCAACACCACGCAACCGCTAACCTGCTCACAGGAGATAACCCAGCTGTGGAAATTCCATGTCGACATCATCCAATGCCGCTGCACTAGGTACAATAACTACAAAATCAGTAACCCATCCTGAGCCCGTGCTCATTCACCAGATGTACAGGTCTGTTCACTCTTCGTGGACATCAACTAAAGGTGCGACAATACATTCCAATCCAAAGTCATGTTGTATCCTTCTTCATATCAAGCAACTCCCTTCTGTCACACCCAATCTTCCTCAATATAGCAGCCAATATTCCAAATTAAGTCTGTAGACCTAGTCACGGTCCACCATGAATCCCAAATCACTCTAAACTTTCTCAAGGCGTATAGTCATCCTACCACAAAACCCATATGCTACCCTGCCCCAAAGGCGAATCGAAGAAAATCATAACACCGGCGAACTTAACATATTCAATCAAGGACGACGACACCATACCTCGGATGGAGATTCCATCACACTAGAAAATACCAAGCCTCATTACTCCATCAACCCGAATCTGGACATTCATAGGCCAATTGCTTTTCCTCCGTCGAGATAAGATACTGAATCTCGGAACCATGCACTAAGTAAACCTTATTCCAAGTCATTCACTGCCCCGACACATAGGCAGCATCCTACCATCACATCAATATTGTGCGACAACAACCTCTGAGCATCATAGCAATCTGTGCATAGCCTCAAAGCTCTCAGAAGTATAGTTACTGAGATGAAATGACAGAACATCCTTCCGCAAGGCGACGATAATAGCCCAAACAACTATGCAGGGAGAAACATTTCGCACCACATCTGTAGTTTCATAAAAATTCCTCAATTCCCGATTTGTAACCAGCGCTTCACGTCGCACAAGATTGAATGGGAAGGAAATGAAGGCATAAACCTCGAAGGAATCAAATCGCACGATGAGGAATTAAGAAGGGAAGTGCTCCTAACATCCCTGTAGCCTCTCGAAGATAAGTACAGATGTCTCCGTACCGAACCGCAAAACTCTACTAGACGTACTCATGACTCGTGAGACCTAAGTAAACCTAGTGCTCTGATACCATGTTGTGACGACCCAAAATCCATAAAGGCCGTGATGGCGCTGGACACCACTGTCAGGTAAGCCAACAATGAATACTTAAATGGGTTCTCATTTTTTTTACTTTTGAAATCATATTTTCCTTCAATTTAAATCGTAAAAGATGAAGCTTGCAAAATAAATAATAATAATAATAATAATATCTTTAAAAACAATTCCAATACAACAAAACTTATAATCATCCCAAAATCAGGTATCACAAGTGCATGAGCATCAACTAGGAAGACAAAATAAAATACAATAACTGTCCGGGATATAAATTTGGACAGAAAATAAAATACAATACTCTGAGGGAGACTCCGTTGGCTGCGGATCGTCGTAAAGAATACAGCTCACCTAAGTTCCTGCCATAATCGCGCCTCTGCGCCCGCAAGGCCGCTAACCATATGTGTACCTGCACAAAAATGTGCAGCAAGTGTAGCATGAGTACGTAAATCAACGCGTACCCACTAAGTATCCCGCCTAACCCCGAAGAAGTAGTGACGAGGGGTCGACTTTGGCACTTACTAGTGGTCCAATAATATCAGGTACAGTAAAGAAGTGAATAAATATGAGATAGAGTAAATATATGAAACAAACAAGTATAACATACCTGGTATAATTTTCCTCTTTACAATTTGCTCAAGCTCTCAACTGGCAAGTTCCCTCCGTAATCAGAGCATATATATAGATATAGTAGATTTCATCAAAGAGGTTGTCATAATCCAAATCAAGGAAAAACCCTCAGATACACTGGCTTCTTGCCAAACGTTACGCACGATTCCATGAGGATAATATATATATATAGAAAATGCCGAGGCGTACGACCTGATCCAACATAAAATTAAACTGTGCACTGCCGAGGGTCGAACGACGCGAACCATAGATGCATCTATTAACTTGCCGAGACGAACTACTAGCTCCAATGAGAGTGTGGTACATAAATTCTGCCGAGGCAAACGGCCTGATCCTATAAGAGTGGTAAAAGGAAATACCCCGCTCGCGAATCATATGTGCGATGCAGTCAAATATAAATTTAAGGAATCTCCTCGCTCGCGGATCATACTTGCAACACGGTCAAATATAAATTTAACATTAAAATCATATCTCTTTCTTGATTCTTTTCAAAATAAGGGAAATTCAGCTTGAAGCTTTTTAAGGAAATTACCCCGCTCGCGAAACATACATGCGACGCGGTTACACATAGATTTCTTAAGCTGTTATAGCATTACTCGATCCTTTTCGAAATTACAAAGTTCAAACGAACCCTTTTAAATCTTACGTTCTTCAATTTCAACTCCTTTCAAAAACATATAATAAACAAACTCAATCTCGCTCCCTCTCAAGGCAGACACTAAACATAAATCAATAACAATATCAACAAGGCATGATGTGAGCCTAAAACTACCCGGACATAGGCATAACTAGTAGTTACGTACGGACTCTCATCACCTCGTGCGTACGTAGCCCCCACAAATAGAAGCACACAATAATTTAGTTCACCTATGGGGTTAATTTCCTCTTACAAGGTTAGAAAGGAGACTTACCTTGCTCCGAAGTTTCATAACCGGCTCCCAAGCCATTCAATCAACTCAAATCGATGTCCAACACTCCAAAACTAGTCAATAAGTAAGCAAATCCATAAATATATACTCATTATAATCCTATTAACAACAATTCCCAACTCCTTTCGAAAAGTCGATAAAATAACCCTCGGGCCCACGTGCCCGGATCCGAAAAATTTCAAAGATAATTATTACCCATAGTCTTATGAACTCAAATATATGATTTATTCCCAATTCCATGCCCAAATGTCGTGGCAAAAATCCAAAATACCAAGTTCTAGGTCTTTCTTCAAAATCTTAAATTTCTACTAGTTTTCATATTTAAATCCGTATATAAACCTTGTATTTAACTTGCAATAGGTGAGAATCACTTACCTTGACATAGATGATGAATATGGAGCTCCAAAATCGCTCCAATACCGGCTCCCATGGAGGAAATGAAGTGCCAATGAGCCAAAACCTTGATTTTAAAAGAACACTACCCAGGTATTTCCCCTTCGCGATCGCGAAGGCCAATCAATAGCTGCCTAAAAGCTTCCCTTTCGCGAACGCGATGCCCAGGACACGGTCGCATTGCTTAGCCCCCTTCCATTTTCGCGACCGCGAACACCTCTATGCGATCTCATAGAACAACCTTCACCAAACGGGCCAGCCCCATTAACACAGCACGTTCGCGATAGCCCCGACGCGAACGCGAATAACCTCCCACTCGACCCTCCGCGAATGCGAACCATTATACGCGATCACGTAGAGTAAAAATCCCACAAGTCCACTTAACCTTTCGCGATCGCGACCCTTCCTTAGCGATCGCAGAAGAGGAAACCAGATCCAGAAACCAACAATTTCTCAAAGTTCAATATCCGTCTGAACTCGTTTCGAAATACACCCGAGACTCTCGGGACCTCAATCAATTATGCCAACACGTTCCAAAACACATTACGAACTTAGTCGAGCCTTCAAATCATATCAAATAACATCGAAATAATGGATCGCAACTCAATTCAAACTTTATGAACTTTAAAATTTTAACTTTTACATTCGATACCGAAACCTATCAAATCACGTCCGATTGACCTCAAATTTTGCACACAAATCACATTTGACATTACGGACCTACTCCAACTTCCGGAATCGGATTTCGACCCCGATATCAAAAAGTCCACTTCCGGTCAAACTTCTCAAAAATCTTCAAATTTCTAGCTTTAGCCAAATGACTCCAAAATGACCTACGGACCTCCGAATCCACTTCCGGACGCGCTCCCAATACCAGAATCATCATACGGAGCTATTCCCAGACTCGGAATCTCAAACGGACATTGATAACATTGAAATGCACTTCAACCCAAATTTATGAAATTCTTCCAAAATGCCAACTTCTACAATAGGCGCCGAAACGCTCCCGGGTCATCCAAAACCCGATCTGGACATAAGTCCAAGTCTGAATTCATAATACGAACCTGTTGGAACCTTCAAATTACTATTCCGAGGTCGTTTACTCAAAAATCCAAGCTTAGTCAATTCTTTCAACTTAAATTTATGTGTAAAAATCTATTAAATTGCAATAAATAGTAGATATAAACTTATACTTTTAAAAATATAATGAGTTCAATATTAAAAATCTTTAAGGTTAAAATCATAAAATTTAAATTCTGAATTCGCCGTTATAGAAAATCCTTGACACAAATGAGAAAGCTAGTCCAGTAGTGAAGGATGTTCAATATAATTTCAATGTTAAAAGGTTTGAGTCTTCCAATTTACCATGGCTAAATACCTACATAGCATTTTAAACTTGAATATAGGCACTGTACCTCGAAAAATGTGTTTCTTTTGAACACCTATGCCGACAAAGCCAAGAGCATGAAATACACCTCCTACTGATGTGTTAAGTGTACCAGTTATTAAATAACATATAGTATATTTTGAAGGAAAAGGAATTGATAAGTATAACTAAAAATTATTTTTAAAAAAATACCACAAAAGAAAGAAAGGAAAAAAAAAAAAAAGACAAACCCCGCCTCCACCCCTAGACTGTCTCCTCCCTTTCCCCAACCTTGGATTGTCTCCTTCTTTTTTGGTGCCGATGGTCATTATCTCTTCCCATGAAAGCCCCTAATGCTCATTACTTTATTGCTCTTTTGCTTGTTCCATATTTAAATTTAATTTTTACTCTAATCCTTTATCTGTTAAGACAAAAAATTCATCATACTTTTAGTTCTTGAGCTTTATTCTCTTTTTTTTTTTTAGCTCTGCGCTTGATTTAATTTATAGAGATAATTAACTAAGGATTTTAAACCACCAGTAAGAGTATAACGTAGTAACAAAAAATCAAGTTTACCATCATCGAAAAATGACGCAGAAAAAATTTGAGAGGCGTTAAACAACTGAAATAGAGCTTTGATTGGGATAGTCTTCTGATGCCCGACCAAATAAGAATGAAAACAATTCATTAGGTGAGATAAAATATTTGGATATTCGTCCACCACTTGGGCTTCTACTTTTAAATTTAAGATCAGATTAGGGGTGGCAAATGTGCCGTTGAATTGAGATTGCACTGGTCAAAATAGGCTGAACCTATAAATGAGTCATTGTCCAATCCAATCCAAACTTCACTTGGATCGAGATGATTGGGTCAAGATGGGCTAAGCAATAATTTATAGCCGAAACAACCCAACTTGACCCAAATAATTGAAATATTTTCAAATTCAATTAAGATTTCTTGAGCAATTTTCTAATATCTTTCTAAGAAACTTTCACCTTTAATTTTTTAAATCTCACCCTAAATAGTACTCCTCTCCAGATCTTAAAAGAATGATATTATTTAATACAGTTGCAAATATTTTTAAACATTTCATATATACAAAATTATGATTTATGATAATTTTATTTAACTTCTAACTATGTAAGTTTTATTTTGAGAAAGTAAAAAAAATTCAATCCCCGCTCCATACCAAAATTTAGTTTGCGCGATTCAATTCAATTTTATAAGCATAAAATTCAGTTATCATGTAACGGTAATTTCTTTCTTTATCACATCTTTTTATCATCCCATAAAAAAGAAAAAAAAAATACTATGTAGAGTAGCAAATATCCAAAACAAAGAAAATAGAACGAAAGAAAGTAATGTGGTAAAGCAGAGGTATAGATCCAATACCCCTCTATTTCTCTCTCTCATAGCATGTTTGGCGAGGCAAAAAGTGTTTTTTTCTCAAAAGTATTTTTTCCCCTAACTTGAGGTATTTGGCCAAGTTTATTTTTGAAAAAAAAGTGCTTTTGAAAAAAATAGAAAAAATAGCTTCTTCCCAAAATTATAAGCAGAAGCAGTTTTGACTTTTCTTCTTACCAAAAATACCCTTAACAAAATATATTATATATCAAAATTGGAGAGAAGCAGTTAAACCTAATACTTAGGATATTAATGTATAANGTATTGTTCAAAGAAATACTAACATCTCTAGGCTCAAGGAAAGCAGCAAAAACAGTAAGGAGAAAATAAATGTAACAGAGAAGAAGGAAATGACGAGTCGGCATCAAATGTAGCCAAAACAAGTTGAAAATGACACCATCTCTGCCACATTACAATAAGCAAAGTAAGTATGTGGGCTCAAATCTCAACTCAATTGTATCTGCTGACTACTTTTAATTTGTCCCATTATTTCCAATCTTTTCAAAGCGTGATCAATCTACAGAAGCACTTCTCCCCGCTATGAATTATAGAGCTTCCTACGTCCTTAGCTTCTTGTTGATGTGATGGCGTATATATGTAACCTTGTGCAGTGAGTGCTAGCGCACACCAATTTTTCAATTTTAGAAATTGATCCGCCGGAACATTTTATCTTTCATCGTCTCTATTTTTCAGTCTAATGTTTCTCTAACTGCGTTAATCAGCCACCAAGAAGTGGTCAGACATAACTATTTGGCTCAAATGTATAAATATAACCCTAAGGGAAAATTAGAGAATTGAAAAATAAGGATAACGCTAATCTGCTATGTACATCTATGTGGTAGGTTAATGAAAACTTATATTTACTTGTATAATTATTACAAAGAGAAGCAAATGCACTGATACTTTACATCTAACGACGTCAATCATGAGTTTCGACTTTCGCTAGATCTCCTAATAACAGTACGTGCAATCCTCCTCAGAAGAACTGTAAGAAATAAGTGAATTTATTAACCAACTTAATTAATTGAGACAATGATTTATTTAGTACTGTTTAATTCTGTCAAAACCAACAACAAAAATATTATGTTGCACTTTGCTTGGTAACTGACCAACGAAAAACAATTGATATTCTTCTAATCTTTGAAAACCTTGCATAAATAGTTGGTGTGATCGATTCTTTCTTTTAAAAGACTACCAAATCATCCACATAAATATAAAATTTCGGATCCACCAGCTACGGTAAAAGGTGATCTTTGTTAATAAAGACTTTGGTCAGGCTTCTCCAAAGGTATGTTTTTTTTCCAAAAGTATTTTTTTCCCCAATTTAAGGTGTTTGGCGAAACTTTTTGGTAGAAAAATAATATTTTGAAAAGTAGTAACAAAAATACCCTTAATAAAATACACTAATATTATACCAAAATAACCTTACTTTTTTTAGACCTACATAAGGTATTAATGTGTAAGTATTTCTTCTTATTTTTAGAATAACTTTCTAATATATATTGACTTCAGGGATGAATGCTTTTATATTTGTTGAATGATTTTTTAATATATTTAAATTATCTTAAAAGAATTAAAGTACTTTTAATTTTTATTTTCATATTCTACTTAAATAAATAAATAAAAATTAAATTTATTTATTTACTTATAATATTAACTATTAAGTAAATCTATTCATGTCCTTATTTGTAATTTGATACTTAAAAGCACTTTTTGAAAAGCTTGGCCAAACACAAAGTATTGCTCAAAAGTGTTTTTTAGAGTGATTAGCCAAACACAAACTGCTTCTCTCCAAAAGTACTTTTTTCAAAAGCACTTTTAAGAAAAACACTTCTTAAAATAAGGTGGTTTCTCCGACTTGACCAAACATGCTATCATTCTTGATTACCTGCCACAACACTCAATTCTCATTATTCAAAGGTTGTGTCATCCGACTTTTCTTTTGCCGGTTATGCTTATTTACGAGTCAGTTTTGGGCTGAATATACAAGTTGACTTGAACTACAGAGTAAATGAGTTTAGTTGAGTTGTGCACAAACTTGACCTATTATTAATCTATCTCATGTCCAACCCATTTAAAACTTGGACGAGTTAAGGCTAATTTTGTCACCCCAAATTAGATGTTATTGAAGTTTCTACTGATCTGCTTATCTAAAATCTGAAGTAGTTTTGGTTTTGATAGGGGAGAGGAAAATATAGATGTAGGGGAAAGATTGGAAATGAATTTTGAATAGAGAGTTCTAAGAATTATGAAAAGGGTGAGTGAGATGACTATAAGAATGATTGTTAAATCGGAGCGGCCATTGTTTTTGGTCAGGTTGTCGCCGGAGGTGGGAGGGGATCACTTGAAATTTTAGGATTTATTTTTCAAATATAAAATGAAAAAGTGAAAAAAGGACTCTGACGCACTCAAAACTAATTTTAAGACTCACAATTTTCCACATCAGACACTTGTGTTTAAGAGATACACTTTTATCGAGTTAAAGACACACGAAGAAGATGACCGAAGAGTAGAGACAGAGCACGATGATCCCATTGTATAAGAACAAGAGTGACATTCAAAATTGCAATAATTATCGGGGTATCAAGTTACTAAGTCATACCATGAAGGTTTGGGAGAGGATGGTAGAGCTGAGGGTGAGGAAGATTGTATCTATTTCTGAGAACCAATTCGGATTTATGTCAGGACGTTCAACCATGGAAGTCATTCACCTTGTTAGGAAGTTGATGGTGCAGTATGGGGAGAGGAAAATGGATTTACGCATGGTGTTCATCGACTTAGATAAGGCTTACGATAAAGTTCCGGGAGAGCTTCTGTGGAGATATTTGGAGACTAAAGGTATTCTTATTACATACATTAAGGCTATTAAAGACATGTATGATAGAGCTAAGACTCGAGTGAGGACAGTGGGAGGGGACTCAGAACACTTCCCAGTTATGATGGGGTTGCACCGGGGGTCAGCCCTCAGCCCGTTTCTATTTGCCCTAGCGATCGACGTATTGACACGCCACATTTAAGGGGGAGAGGGTGTCGCGGTGCATGTTATTTGCAGATGACATTGTACTGATTGACGAGATACGCGGTGCTGCTAATAAAAGGTTAGAGGTTTGGAGGAAGGCCCTGAAGTCTAAAGGTTTCAAGTGGAGCAGGAATAAAATAGAATACTTAGAGTGCAAGTTCAATGATACAACTCAGGTAGTGGACGATGATGTGAGGCTGTATTCATAAGTCATCCCTACGAGAGAGGTTTTTAAGTATCTTGGGTCAGTTATCAAGAGAATGGGAGATCGACGAGGATGTCACACTTCGTATTGGGGCGAGATTGATGAAATTGAGGATCACACCCAATGTCTTATGTGATAAGAATGTGCTACCAAGACGTAAAGGGAAGTTCTATAGAGCGGTAGACCTCTCACTTTGAACCTCCTGTTGAAACCGAGAAACCATCTAAGAACATGGAGCAAGATGAGATATTCAGGAAGCATTTGAAAAATTCAGATCATACCTAATAGGCTCAAAGGTAATTATTTATACTGACCATGTTGCTCTCAGGTACCTAATTGAGAAGAAGGAGTTAAACCCATGCCTGATTCGATGGGTGCTGCTACTACAAGAATTCGACCTGAAACTTTGTGACCGGAAGGGAATGGAGAATCAAGTGGTTGATCACTTGTCCAGGCTGGAAGGAGCAGAGAAGAAGGTTGAGGTGAAAGATATTGTGAAGACTTTCCCTGGATATATAATTATTGGCCACAAGCCTGGAGGTAGCGCCATGGTATGTACACATTGCAAACTACCTGGCTAGCGGTATTGTCCCCTGTGTCCTTTCCTCTATACAAAAGAAAAAGTGCTTCCGTGATTGTCGCATGTACTTTTGGGATGAGCCTTATCTGTTCAGGATTTATGTTGATAACATAATCCGGAGATCTATTTCCGAGATAGATCAATCTTCTATTTTGCAGGCTTATCACGCATCCCCATATGGTGGGCATTTCGGGGGAGTAAGGATAGCTGTGAAAGTGTTAGAGTTGGGCTTCTACTGGCAGACAATGTTCAAAGATGCATACCTTTGGGTGAAGAGTTGTGATGAATGCCAGCGGACCGAGAATACTTCCCGCCGACATGAGATTCTCATGAACCCAATTTAGGAGGTAAAAATGTTTGATATATGGGGAATCGATTTTATGGGGCCTTTTGTCAGCTCATATGGAAACAAGTACATACTCGTAGCTGTGGATAATGTGTCAAAATTGGTGGAAGCTGTTGCACTCTCTACAAATAATGCAAATGGGGTCATTGGTTTTTTGCAGGTACAAGTAGAGTCACAGAGTTGCACGAGCTTGATGAGTTCTGTTTCCATGCTTTTGAGAGTACAAGGCTATATAAGAAGAGAATGAAGATGATGCATGACAAAAATATTCTTGAGCAAAAGTTTAAACCTAGAGGCGTGTTATTGCTATACAATTCGAGATTGAACCTTTTTTCTGGGCAAGTTGAACTCAAGATGGTTAGGACTATTTCGTGTGGTGGAAATACATCCCGCTGGAGCCGTACAAATTGCATCAGAAGACGGTTCCCGCAAGTTTAAAATTAATAGGCAAAGGCTAAAATATTATTAAGGCATGGTTGAGGAAGACAAAGTGATCTCGACCATGTACTTCAAGGATCCTTGATAAGGGACAACCCAAGTCGTGTCGCGACATTAAATCAAGCGCTTCGTGGGAGGCAATCCATTATAATATTTTAATTCATCATGCCGTGACATTAAAACAAGCTCTTGTTGGGAGGAAATCCATTTTTTTTGTTTTTGTCTAGTTGTCATTTCGTCAAAAGAAAATGTGGGGAGGTAGCAGCGAAGCGAAGCTCGCTTCGTGAGACCGAGACCAAGAATATTGAGAAGAAATCTTTTGAGGCAAGCAAAGAGTGTCTCGCTTCGCGAGACTGGGACTAAAAGAGAAAAAAAAAGAGGGGACAATGAAGTGCGCATGGCTTCGCAATGCCGGGATCGGGCACAACTAACCAGGTAAATGGGCGCATCTCCAGGTCGCACGTCGCACGGGCCTGGTGCGATCCCATGTATGTTTTTAGCTTTTGTTTCTATTTTTCTTTATTCTAGTTAGTTAAAAAAAATGGAAACATAAGAAAATATAAAACCCTCTCCCTCTATAACTGAAACACATAAACCCTCTCTCTCTCACTCTCTCTCTCACGCCCAAACCCCTCACCTTTCTTGCTCCTCCCTATCGCCCCACATCTGCTAGGTAAGCCGCCCCTCCATCCTTTTTTTTCCTTTTAGTTCGTCTTTCCTCCCCACCCATGGCAATCCTTTCCCGTTCCCTTAGGTTAGATAATTTTGTTTTTCTTTTCTTTCTCTCTTTCTAGTTGTGTTGTTGTTTATATGGTAGAATGATTAATAAAATTTGAATTGTGGAGCATATTTTGCTCTAAAATTGGTTGGTGGTTATACATAGTGAGGTGGAAAACTACAATTCCCACCACCTCACTCTAATTGGGAGGGTACACTATTGGCAAATTGAACCAATACAGCTTAACAAAAGTTGTGCACATAAAGTGTTTCATGAATTATCCGAATGAATATTTTGGTGAGGTTTAGTAAATTCTGAGTAGCTAACCTACCTCTATTGGCAATACAGATATATCTTAAGTATGGGGTGGCCGTTGGGTGTCTAATGAACTTTAATTGTGCTCTTTCAAAGACAAGTATCATCCGCGGTCGACTTAGGCATGACTTAAGTGTTGCCTTACCCACGTGTTGTTTCATGGTGATAATTAACATAAAATATGTAAAAAGTGTTTTGTAGTGGATGCTCGTAACTCGTCTTGTGCGCATGTGCTAAAACACTACGTGTGGGATACGACGCACACCACTATGACTTGATGTGGCTAAATTAAACTAATGTTATTTCTTGGCTCTTTCCAGGTACGATGACCACCTCCAAGACACCGATAAGTAATCACGGTAAGGGTAAGCTACCCTGAGAGAAGCCTTCCACTAAAACTAGGGCATGGGAAAAGTGTGCTACTAAGCTATGAACAAAAATAAGGAATGATAGGGATGCACAAGAAGCTTCTGAAGCAATACCACAGGAAGTGCAACACACACGGATGTCTAGGCCTAGAGAGGTTCCACTCCTGATTCGTGAAGGATCTTCGAGCCCACCCAAGGCTAAGAAACGCAAGATGGTTGATGTGCAGGGGCGAATGCAAAGCCGTACTCGATACGAAACCTGAGCCTGAGGAGGACCACTACGATGAAGTAGAGTATGTAGAGGTTACCCTACCTGAAGGTGATGGTGAACCTAGTGAACCAGTGGATGACTCGGTATGAAATAAGTACTTTATTAGAGAGAAGGCATCTTTACATTGGAAGACACTTAAAGGAAAACAAGTCAACCCAGCTTTGTTAGAGAGGCCGTTGAATTTTGAGGCCGTCAAGAAAGATTTCTTGTCGATCGTGCAAAAGATTGAAAGGTACAATTGGACATATTTTTCACAAAGACCCAAGGGTGAGGCAAATGTGACACTCGTACAGGAATTATATGTCAATTGGGACCCAAAATAGGGTGATGATATTGTGTAGGTCCGCAGTCATAAGGTTGACATCTCTTTCGATACAATAAATAAACATTACCGTATTATGTTCCAAGCTCATGATAAATGTTTGCAGAGATTAAAGAATCCATACCAGCGCCACATGTTGCAGCTAATGTGTGACCCGATGACGGAGTCGTTGTGGACTAACACTTGAGATCTGGAAAGGGGGTGCATGACTAGGGAGACTAGGACTTCGTTGAACTGGGTGAGTAACAGGTTGATTCCGACGATGCATAAATTGTCACCGACATCAACCTGTTACTCACCCAGTTTAACCAAGTCCTAGTCTCCCAAGTCATGCATCCCTTTCCCAGACCCCTAGTGTTGGTCCATGACAGCCCTGTCATTGGGTCACACATTAGTTGCAACATGAGGTGTTGGTCTAGCTTCTTAAATCTCTGCAAATACTCATCATGATCTTGGATAGAATACGGTAGTGCTTATTTATTGCATCGGGAGAGATGTCGACCTTACGACCACGGACCCACACAATATCATCACCCTTTTTTGGGTCCCAATTAGTATATAATTCCTATACGAGTGTCACATTCACCTCACCCATGTGTCCTTAATAAAAACATGTCCACCCGTACCATTCAATCTTCTGCACGATCGACAAGAAATCTTTCCTGACGGCCTCAAATATCAACGGCCTCTAGAATAATTCTGGGTCGACCTGCTTTCATGCCTTATCGCTAACAAAGTTCTTATTCCACACTGAGTCATCCACTGGTTCACCATCAGGGTAGGGCAACCTCTACATACTCTGATTCATCAGACTGGTCCTCCTCAGGCTCAAGCTCTGTATCGACTACGGCTTTGCTTCGCCCTTACACATAAGCATCTTGAGTTTCTTAGCATTGGGTGCCCTCGAATCTCCTTCACGAATCAGGAGTGAAATCCCTCTAGGCCTAGACGGTCGTGTGTGCTGCACTTCTTGTGGTATTACTTCAGAATCTTTATGTGCATCCTTATCGTCTCTTGTCTTTGTTCGTAGCTCAGTAGCACGCTTTGACCATTACCTAAATTTAATGGAAGGCTTCTCTGTGGGTAGCTTACCCTTACCGTGATTACTTGTCGGTGTCTTGGAGGTGGTCTCCACTGCTAGTATCTCCTTCTCGGTCACCGTGTAGTATAGTTGGGCACCACTCAGGGTTCTACTTGCATAGTAGATTGGGTGCATGACCTTCTCCTTTTGCTGCCCTAACACTGCTCCCACAGTATAATTGCTTGCATCGCACATCGGCTCAAATAGTTGCTCCCAGTCAAGTGCAACTATGATAGGTGCAGACACCAGCCTCTTCTTCAATCCCTTAAAAGCTACCTTGCAGTAATTAGTAAACACAAAGGGGTGATCTTTTTCAAGCAATTTACACAAAGGGTTAGCAATCTTAGAAAAATCTTTTATAAACTGCCAGTAGAAACTGGCATAACAAAGGAAACTTCTTATTGCCTTGACGGAAGTGGGTGGTGGCAACCTTTCTATTACATCAACCTTAACATGGTCCACCTCAATGTCCTTACTTGACACTATGTGTCCTAAGACTATACCTTTTTGTACAATGAAATGAAATTTTTCTCAGTTTAGCATCAGATTAGTCTCCACATATCTCTGCAACACACTAGGGGAACTTATGGCTGGAAATAATACTTATGGTTTGTTTTGATATCTGGTAGGAATAATAAAAAATAATTCGGATTCCTAAGGCAGTCATTGAATGAGTTTCCCACCACTGAGAAATCATCCTTAAATACCTCAATTGTGTCTTCTACCATATCTGTGAAGATGGCCATCATGTACCTTTGGAATATGGCGGGTGCATTGCATAGGCCAAACGACATTCTTCGGAAAGCATAGATGACATATGGACAGGTGAATAACGTTTTATCTCTATCTTTTGGGGCAATATAGATCTGATTATACCTGAAGTATCGATTTAGGAAAGAAAAGTGGGACCTTCCTGCCAATATGTCTAACATTTGATCAATGAATGGGAGCGGGAAATGGTCTTTTTGGGTGGACTTGTTCAACCTTCTATAATCCGTACAAATTAGCCATCCAGTGACTGTTCTTGTTAAGATCAACTCGTTGATCTCGTTTTGCACTACAGTCATTTCACCCTTCTTTGGCACACACTGAACTGGGCCGACCTAGTTGTTGTTAGATATGGAAAATATGATTTCCGTATCTAACCACTTGAGTACTTCTTTCGTCACCATTTCTTTCATGTTGGGGTTCAGCCTTCTTTGATGTTCTCTGGAAGGTTTGTGTCCATATTCCAATAGAATTTTGTGCATATAAAAAGTTGGGTTGATACCCATTATGTCTGCAATGGTCCAACCAATTGAAGTCTTGCACTCCTTCAGAACCTACAAAAGTTGTTCTCCCTGCACATCTAACAAACCAAATGAGATAATAATGAGCAAGGTCGAGCTAGGTCCCAAGAAAGCATACATGAGGTAAGACAGTAATGGTTTTAGCTCCAACTGTTATGGCTCTTCAATTGATGGCTTAGCCGGAGGGGCCTTTCTTTCTATTAATTGTAAAGGCTCGAATTCGAACTCTCTTTTTCATTACCCTTGGCCTTCAAGGGCCAAAACCCACTCCGCCAAGTTCTCACCATCTACCTATTCTAAGTTCATAAGGCAGACTGCTAGGGGGGATTTTGCGTTCAATGTCTCATCTTCCTCCTCCAGAATCACATCCACAACTTCAATCAGAGAGTAATTAGCAAACTCACTGGGTCGCTGCATAGACTTATGCTCATTGAATGTTATTTCTTTATCGATTAGTCTCATCTTTAGCTTCCCAGTTTCACAATCAATCATAGCTCTCCCTGTGACCAAAAAAAGGCCTTCCCAAAATTATGGCAATCTCCTCGTCAACCTGGTAGTCCAAAATGACAAATTCTGTCGGAAATACAAACTTTCCAGCCTACACAAGTACATCATCAAGTATACCTAATGGCCTCTTTAACGTTCGATCGGCTAGCTATAGTAACATGGATGTGGGCCTTGCTCTTCCAATGCCTAACCTTTTATAGATAGATAAGGACATCAAGTTTATACTCGTCCACAAATCACACAATGCTTTAGCAAAAGCATAGGCACCTATGGTGCACGGAATTGTGAAACTCCTTGGGTCGGATAGCTTCTCGGCTATAGGTCTTGTCACGACAACACTACAGGTCTGAGTCAGTGTAACAGTTGCCAATTTTTGTGGGGTGAGGTGTTAGACTTTAATTTTTGTGGCATGTGCTTAATTTCTAGTGATACATTTTGAATTGCACGATCACACTTATGGCCATTGTAATTGTATAATTGTAGTAGTCATTTTTGTAGTGGCTTAATCCTAGATTTTCTTTTAACTGCGATTCTTTCCCGAGGATTCCATTTTCTTGAACCGAGTATTTATAGGTATTTTGTTTAAAACTTTGTAAAATGTTGTGGACTTTTTCCGACGGTGGATTACCTAGATAATTTTCTTGAGGGACTAAAAGTCTAAAGAAAAATACAAAAAGATATTTTTTGTTCTCTTTTATTTTGTTTTCTGGTTGAACTGACAATGGAATTGGAAGAAGCTAAAGCAATTTGTGCTTTTAACATGTTTTATATCCAGGCTTAGGTCTGTAGCATTTGAACTAACTAATTTCTTCATGATCTCTATAATTACATGCCTTGACAATATGCGTGGATTTCTTTTGACACCAAGGCTCATCTTGCGACTCTTGTAATTAATTTAATTTTGCTGAAATTATATGATGACTATGCTAGTTTCTTTAACTCGAGAGTCAGGTATGAGCCATACTAAATGAGTCATGTGCATTATGTGAGGTGAGATTTTAGTGTATTTTGTGTTATCCTTGTGAGTCTAGAACTTGCCCCGTGTGTGAGTCAAAGAGAAATGATTAAGTCTTGTAAGTTTGAGAAGTGATATAGGCTTTCTGTGATTGACCATTTAGCCTATTTTCCTACCAGTGATAATATTATCCGTAGTCACCCCTTTTGAGCCTGTAGACTTTTTTTTTGGCAACCACATTACAAGTCGAATCTCCTTTATTCTTAATCAAATCTAGTTGAACCTTTACCTTTGAAAGCACTTAAGTAGCTAGAAGAGTAAAGAAAGAGATTGGGGAGCTTTTGAGTGGAACCATAGAAAAGCTGAAACCGTGCACTTATGTAGAAACAAAAAAGGTACTAGCCGAAAATACCAAATTAAGGAGAGTAAAAAACAATAACACCTCCCATATCGTTGTCTAGGCTAGTAAGTATCTATATGTTGATGTCTCGGACTAAATTTGTATGTTTCCATGGCAAGACATTGAATTGGTCATGACAAGAAGGTGTTTAGAAGTGAAGTAGAGTGTAATAAAGTGCTTAGGAGGGTTAACCGCTACTTTCTCAAATATATCCTGCACGTACTTTAGACTACATTACAACATATAAACTCCTACTTGATCCTAGACTTTGCAAGCTTAGATTAGTCAAGTCTTACACTACGATAAAGCCTATGGTATGAACTTGCGTGGCATAAGAGTCTCTTTCTGAGAGTGAGCAAATTCTTTCGATTTGAGAGTCCTTAAAATATACTTGAACTTATATTGAGTGTGTGGACTACTTTCTCGGTGGTTTGTTGGTGTGGGCACATGATTTGCAAAGGATTGGTAGAAACCTTGATTTTTGAGTTGGCACAAGGAGCGAGTCATGGTGTGGAATGAATTGGAGTCAAGTTTTGAGGCGAGAATATTAAAAAGAGCCACATGAATATTTTAAATAATCTTGGCATAAGTTTAGAACTTGAGGAAAGGTATGAAGAGTGCATAGGATGGATTCTAAGAGTTGATATAAACTATTGTCATTGACATTGGTGTGATGCTTGAGTATGTTTTGAAAGGTGTTTCTTGCTTATGTGCTTAATTTTAAGTTGCTTGAGGACGAGCAAAGGTTTAAGTGTGAGATGGTGATAAAGGGTAAAAAGTGCATATTTTGAGTGTGTTTGTGTGTTAGTTCTTATGTGAGTTGCGGGAGTTCACACCGCTTTTGGAATAAAAATATGCTCATTATGTGTTTCTTATATGTAGGAACAAACTTATGCAGAAAATAATCAAATAGGAGAAAATTGGTGAAAAAACAGCTGAAGAGAAAAGTCCCGGACAGTGAAGCGAGGTTTACTTCGCCAGACCGGGACTGGAGCAGAAGAAACCACAAAAGTCTCGGACAGTGAAGCGAGGTTCGCTTCGCCAGACCGAGACCGGAGCAGAAAAAAATTAGATTTTCCAATCCAAATTAGGAGAAGCCAAATTCGCCCCAACTCAACCCTAAACCATATAAATATGAGAGTTAGCCACTTTTTGAAGGCAGAGAAGATTTGGGAGAGGCAATAACACGCTTGGAGCAAGGAGAAGGATTCAACTTAACATTGTTTTCCTCTTTCTTCCTATTTTCCATTGTTATGAATTCTAATCTTGTATTTGTGCAAACAATTATGAGATGCTAAATTCTCATCTAGGGTTTGATGGAACCTCTTGGAGAATGAATTTTAGTTGCGTTTAATATAAGTTTCCATTAGATTTTCTCTACTTGTTCAACTACGTGATTATTGTGGTTGATTAAATGACCCTCAATTGACTGTGCCCATGTAGTGTGTATTGCTTGAAAAAGGGTAGACATTTTAGTAGTTGTTGACCAAAAGCACTCCTAACGTATATGAGGAATCAATACGGAGGGTTTAAATGTGGGATTAGGAATAACGAAACCTTAGTGTAATTTTATTCAGTGTTAAACTAGTGCTAGCTAGCGTAGTTCAAAAGAATACATCTAGTAAATTGTTGTATTTGCTCGGAAGAGAACTACGACAGATAAAATGCTCACTTCTAGACCTTTCCAATCTTATCTACAATATTTGCTTTGTTAGTAATAAAATTATAGCTTTAAAATTACCTTGATTTTAGTTAGCAAACACTCAACTCATTATTCAGTATTTCTGAAGGTTGATTACTTGAATTCTTGTGAAACTAGTATTTGTGATTAGTAGGTTAATTTTCCGTGAAATTCGACTCTGAACTTGTAAACAAATTATATATGCAACGACCGCTATACCTCTTAGGAGGAACAGTTGGGCGTGATCACTCTGTAGTGTCAAATATCAATGGTCCATAATTATTTTAGCTGGTATTTGTAGATTTCAAGAGTATAACCTGAGTTGGCAGTATTCATCTAAGCAATTGTTACACTCTTCACCGCTTTTCGTACTTTTCTTGGCTTTAGGCATTAAGTTTAGAGTTTTTGACGGTGCATACAAACCAGTATTAATGTATAGGATAAATTGATAAACGACAGGTGGTGGATCGACGAGTTGACACATGGAAGTAAAGACAAGTAAGATGCGAGTCATCAAATAGTTGACACCGGATACAAACATGTGACCAGAGCTGAATTAAGTTCTGACAGCATTGGAACCGAGAGCGAAGATTTAAAAGGAAGACATCACATGAAAAAGACAATATTCATTGAGCAACCATTATAAAGAATTTAAGCATTAATATTTAAACGTTATATAGCCATCAAGAGGGGTTTCAGTCATATTAAAGAAGAGTTTGATTTGGAGATCTTGTCTCCTTGAATAGAGCTATAAATAGGAAAATTTGTATTCATTATTGAACACAAAACATTGTGTATATACAAAAACTAAAATCTGTTTTCATTCTATAAAACAACTTCCTCTCTTTTTGCTGTTGTATAAGGTAGAGTGTTGACCAGTCAAGAATTTTTATATTTTGAAAATGAAGGTGACTGTAATGAGGATGTTGATATGGATATGCGGGCATACCAGATTAGACAGAATTAGAAATAAAGTTATCCGGGACTAGGTGGGTGTGGCCTCTGTGGAGGACAAGATGCAGGAAGCGAGACTAAGATGGCTCGGGCATGTGAAGAGAAGAGGCACAAATGCACCAACAAGGAAGTGTGGGAGGTTGGCCCTGGACGGCCAACGAAGAGGTAGAGGCAGGTCGAAGAAGTATTAGCGAGAGGTGATTAGGCGTGATATGGCGTTGCTCTAGCTTACTAAGGATATGACCATGGATAAAAAGGAGTGGAGGTTGAGATTAGGATAGAGAGTTAGGTAGTTGAGCTTTGTCTTTGTTTGTTACAGTAGCTTTAGTACATCACTTAGTATTTTTCGTGTATTTTTGTATTTTTAGACTTCTGTTATTACTTGTTGTTGTCTTCGTTTCGATTTTCTAATTGTACTACCTAGTGTTAGTTTGTGTTTTCGCTTGGTTTTCTGATTGGTTTGTTTGTCATTGTCATTGCCCTTTCCCTTTATCTTTCCTGAGTCGAGGGTCTACCAGAAACAACCTCTCTGCCTTTTAAAGGTAGGGGTAAGGTCTGTGTACTCACTATCCTTCTCAGACCCCACTTGTGAGAATATACTAGAATTGTTATTGTTGTAATCACTAAATTTAAATGTCTAACTTACACATACAATGTTAGCCTTACATTGGCCTACTTTTTTTTTGTTTTTTTTTTGGTTTGTTGTTTTCACTTTTCCAAACTTTTTTTGTGACAATCCTTTTCTAGTAAAACTTCTTACGAAAATGAAATTCATGTTCTCTTTGGTTAAGGTGATCTCCTAATATTTTGAATATTGATCGGTTGATTTCTTCTTCTACTGATTTGTGTTAGCATCACTCTATTTTAAATTTTTTGTATATCAATTTTCTTTTGAATCTGCCGATCAAATTTTTTTTGTTTGGGAAAATACATAAATTCCCCCTTAAATTTGTCCCGAAAATTTGATTGCACACTTTAATTTTACGATCATTTATTTACCCCCTTATTCTTATTTGAAGTGAAATAAATATCACCCTAAGACTGCAGTACCAGTCTCATATCGTGAGGTGATTTACACACACGCCACATCATTGCCACATCAACACCACGTTAGAGCCATACCAGAAATTACCTAAATTTTGATTTTTTTAATTCTTTTTTATTTCCTTTTGTTTATTCACATATTTTCTTTTCCTTACTTATATTTTTATACACTGATTAATCCCTAATTAATCATTAAAATTTCTCATAATTAAATCTTTTTCATCACCCGATCAGAAATCACCCCATTGCTCTATCTCACTAGAAACACATCTCCTGCCTCCCCTACCA
This sequence comes from Nicotiana otophora, assembly GCA_000715115.1. NCBI lineage: Eukaryota > Viridiplantae > Streptophyta > Magnoliopsida > Solanales > Solanaceae > Nicotiana > Nicotiana otophora. The sequence continues at coordinate 49,884 of AWOL01S0024732.1, read as the reverse complement.
CTGGTTTTATGCTATTTACCACCAAATCCATCACCAACATAACCACCACCATTTCCATCTTCTTCACAATTCCTCTTCATATCACAACATCTTGGTCCATTGATGGTCCAAAAAAATTCATTTGGACTTTACTTTTCCTTTTTATTTTCAAAACTAAGAAAAATTTATTATCGTATCAGGTAAATTTCACAAATGGTCATATAGCTATGACTTTTTTTCACTAAAGTCATATAACTTTATTTTCTCACACAAAAATCATATAACTATGACTTTTTTTCACCAAAGTCATATAACTATGTTTTCTCACACAAAAATCATAAAACTTTTACTAACTCACACAAAAATCATAGTGATTGAAAAATATAATTTTTAGTAGTATTTTTTTATTTTGTAATTTTTTATTTTCTTATTTTCAGTCTAATAAATAATAATCCAATTAAAATAGGGATGAGCCAACCTGACCTGGCCCACCCGACCCAATACTCATATATAAAAATTAAAATAATACTAAAAGTGAATAGTAAATCCTTCAAAATATGATACTTTTATCTTTTATTTTATTTTGCAAGATTCTTATTCAAATCGAAAGCATTTTTATTTCAAGTGCTCTCTAATTATACTTTTTTTTCTTTTCAGAATCTTATGCGTTCCGAACTAAATTTCTTATGGGGGAAGAATTCACTTTTAATATTATTTTAACTTATATATATGAGTATTGGGTCAGGCTAGGTTGGGTCATTTCTATTTTTGTGCGAGTTAGTGAAAGTTTTATGATTTTTGTGTAAGAAAATAAGGTTATATGACTTTGATAAAAAAAAGTCATAGTTATATGATTTTTGTGTGAGAAAATAAAATTATATGATTTTGATGAAAAAAAATCATAGTTATATGACTATTTGTAAAATTTATCATTGTCATATCCTTAATATGTTGGAATTGAATGAAAACAAGAAAAGAAAAGAAGATGAGGAGCAAAAAGCGAGAAAGGAAAAAATTTAAAAAACAAAAAAAGAAGAAGAAGAAGGAGGAGGAGGATATGGGGAAGACACATCTCCTCCCTCTGCTCCCAAATCTTTGACGAATACTCCTCTATTTAACTCACTTTTTCATTGAAAGTACGGACAAGAGTCTGATCTACCTATCTACTATCATAAATAAGCCTTATTTATTCCGTTTAAATTTTTTATCAAAAATATCCCTACAGTTATACATTAGGTTCATATTTACTCCTTACACGTTAAAACGGGTTATATTTTCCCTTCGTTATACTTTAGAATCATAATTACCCCTCCACTCTTCAAAAAGGGTTATATTTGCCATTCGTTATACTTTCTTGACATATTTATCTTTACAATTATACTTTAGGATCATATTTACCTCTCATTCGTTAGATCACCATGTCCCATTTTTATTTTCCTACATGGCACCTATGTGGATTTCTTTTTCTTTCAATTTAAATATGGTCACCTATTTAAGATAATTTAACCCGCTCATCCAGTTTAGTTAAGACAAACTAACTAAAATAAATGGAAATCATAATTCCCAATCCCCCCATTCGTCCATCTCTCTTCTCTGGGTCAGTTTCATATTTTTCGGAGAGCGAGAAAATTTTGGACAGTGAGTGAACGAAACTATAGTGTTATCTCTAATTGATTTATTTAATTATTTCAACTTTGTCTACGTTAATTTGTTTCCCTTTAATACTTAGGAGTTAGGAGATATGAATCACTCAATGATGTTTTAAAGTGTTTGTAGAGATACAACTCTGTAAAGTCTAAACTCGGTCAATTGACCATGATTGATCCACGAAAAGCAATTTCCTGATATGATATTTATGAAGATTGTGCGAAATACAATAGTTGTCACGACCCAAAATCATACCTGTCGTGATGGCGCCTATCTTAATACTAGGCAAGCCGACAACCTTCATAAACCATAATTTCTTTTAAATACGGAAAATATAATAATTAATTTAAGGGACAACCCCATACATACTGATATAAATATACTCCCAAAATTTGGTGTCACTGAGTACATGCGCATCTATACATTACAAGTCTGGAAAACCCGGTCTATAATAATCCGAAACCAAATAAAATAAACAAAAGGGTAGGGAAGGAAAGACAAGGTCTGCGAAACATAGCAGCTACATCTGAATCTCCGGAAAATCAACTGTGTGAAATAATTAACACCCACTGTGTCCGGGATCAGCTGGATCTGCACACGAAGTGCAGGGTATAGTATGAGTACAATCAACTCAGCAAGTAACAATAATAAATAAGGAACTGAAAATAGTGACGAGTTTCTCAGCTAAATCCAAATACACTACTTTCTAATATAATAGGGTAGGCATGATTTCAAGTTTAACATTTAATATTTCACAGAAATTTCATATCAAATTTGACTGACACAGAAAATAATATTTTTTCGAATTTCCAAAATAGTGATATATGACAACTGAAATGCAGCAAATAATGCAATTAATGCATCCTCTCAGAGTAACAATCACTCAATCCTACCATTCACTCCAACCTCACATATAAGGTTGTACTGATTGATAGGTCATAAACCATATAAGTGACTGTGAGGTTGGAGTGAATGTAAAGCATAAATTGAGCAGTAAATGGGAGAATTGGATTATAATACTCAAAACGACGGGCTGAGTATGAAGTTTTATATGGTTTATGACTATAAAATGAAAGGTCTATGTGTCAAGTTTCTAATGCTTCAAACCGTTCGTCATTTGGAGATTTCTACAAGAAGTTATGACCTTTTTACTAAAGGGTGACAGAACAACTATGCGGTCTTGCGTAACCTACGCACCATAGTAGCGTAGGCTACGCACTAGTAGCATAGCCTACGCACCATTACGTAGGCAAAATCAGCATGAAAGTGGGGGGGGGG
>AWOL01S0024732.1:9368-44818 GCA_000715115.1 Nicotiana otophora | reverse complement strand
ATTTTTGGCTAAGTTTTGGGTTCTAGAGAGAAGGTGGAGCATCCTCAATCCAAATACACATCAAAGGTGAATTTTATAATATTTTTATAATGGATTAACACTAGTTAATGGTAGTATTAACATCTACATGGATTGAAATTCATAGGGGTTTCTCTAATCTTCAAGAGTCGTTCAAAAAGGGTTCAAGTTAGGGTTTGAGCTACAAGAGGTACATTCTCCACCCTACACTTAAATACAACTATGGATTAAGTATTTGGAATGTATTTTGAAGTAGAAAGTACCAATTGGTTGAAGAATTATGCTAGTCCTTGAAATGGGAATTGTGAGTTAAGGTTCTTGAATGTAGAAGAAGATGAATAGTGAATTTTTGAATTATATAACCTAGATTGGGGCTTAAAGGCCAATGATGAAATCTATTAAGGATAAAAGGGATATGTATGGGTGAATTGGGCTTGTTGAAGACTTACAATCAACTTGTTAACGTTTAATGGATATCGGCACATGTATTTGAAAATATTTTGATGTTTTGGGATGTCTAATGTAGATATTGGCATGTTGGCGACGTTTGCGAGTTCTAAATGAATTGGAGCGTCGTACTATTATTTGAATCTTGGACTTGAGGTAAATAATAATTTTAAATTTGGTTCTGAAGGTATGAAACCCCGGATCATGTGTTATGTGATTGGTTTTGAGGTGACGCATATGTTAGGTGACGGGCGTGTGGGCATGCACCGTAGGAATTGTGACTTGGTCAAATTCGATGGAACTGTATAGTTGAATTATCTGTTGATATACGTACATTCTCTACGTGCTAGGGAAAATTGAGCTGAGACTCGTATAAAAATATCATGCTTAGACATATGCTGTTAATATTGATACCTACTGGGGTAATTTCTGTGGTTGAATTATATGTTCAAATTGTAATTTCACACTCAGTCATATTTATTCATTTCATATCATATCTCAGTCTCTATTGCTATTTATTAAAACATCATATTATCAATTTTGGGCTGATTATCATGATTTCTGAGATCCTGAGAGACTGGAAAGATTGATGACTAAGTGAGTCCGAGGGCCTAATTATGAGGATATTTATGGATTGGGCTGCACGCCGCAACATGTTTTATTGATTTATGCCATGATTGGCTCAATATAACGCTTGGGCTGAATGAGCCCCTCCGAAGTATGTACATACCCTAAGTGAGCGCAGGTACCTACTGAGTGCGAGTGCCGAGTGCTGAGTGACTGTGTGGAATGAGTGACTGTGAGTGTAACGACCCGACCGATCGTTTTGAGCTCTAGCACGTCGTTCGGCAGTTTGAGACCCTAAACAGCTTCACTTCAGGTATTATGACTTATGCGCGTGGTCGGAATTGAACTTTGGAAAGTTCAAAGTTGATTTGAAAAGAAAATTCTAATTTTGGAAGCCTTAAGTTGGAAGAATTGACTAAGGTTTGATTTTTGAGTAAATGACTTCGGAATCGGGATTTGAAGGTTCCAACAGGTTCGTATGATGAGTTTAGACTTGGGCGTATGTTCGGATCGGATTTTCGGTGATCCGGGAGCATTTCAGCGCCTCTTATGGAAGTTGGCATTTTGGAAGAATTTCATTAATTTGAGTTGAAGTGCATTTCAATGTTATCAATGTCCTTTTGGGATTCCAAGTCTAGGAATAGCTCCGTGTGGTGATTTCAGTATTGGGAGCGCGTCCGGAAGTGGATTTGGAGGTCAGTAGGTCATTTCGGGGTCATTTGGTAAAAGTTAGAAATTTGAAGATTTTTTGAGAGTTTGACTGGGAGTGGACTTTTTGATATCGGGGTCGAATTCCGATTTCGAAAGTTAGAATAGGTCCGTAATGCCAATTATGACTTGTGTGCAAAATTTGAGGTCAATCGGACATGATTTGGTAGGTTTCGGCATTAATTGTAGGAGTTTGAAGTTCTAAGGTTCATTGAGTTTGAATTGGAGGGTGATTCGTAGTTTCGATGTTGTTGGATATGAATTAAAGGCTCGACTAAGTTCGTAATATGTTTTGGGACGTGTTGGTATAATTGGTTAAGGTCCCAGGGGCCTCGGGTGGATTCCGGGTGGTTAACGGATCGAGTTTAGAGTTTGAGGAAAGGGCTGAAGCAGCTGAGCATCTGTTGTAACCGCACCTGCATGAAGAGGGCCGCAGGTGCGAGCCCGCAGGTGCGGGAAAATGGCTCGCAGAAGCGGAATGGGACAAGCTGCTGAGAACCACAGGAGCAGAAAGATTTGCGCACATGGGAAGGCGCAGGTGCGAAGAGAGCGACGCATGTGCGGAAATGTTGGACTGAGCTGGAGCAGCACCTGTGATGGAATTTCCGCAGGTGCGGTACCACAGATGCGGCCAAGGCACCGCAGGTGAGAAAGTCGGGGTGGGCAGTGTCATTTTTAAAGACGAGATTTGGCTATTTTCCTCCATTTTTCTTTTGGATGGGAGATTTTTGAGCTCTTGGAAAGGGGATTTTCGTCATCAATGGCAATGTAAGTTATCCCCACCTATTTTAAGTTGTATACAAGGTTTATACATGGATTTAGACATGAAAATTTGTAGGAAATTGGGGATTTTGAAGAAAAACCTAGAAATTTATATTTTTGGATTTTGACCACGAGTTTGGGCATGGAATTGGAAGTAAATCATATATTTGAGTTCGTGAGGTTATGGGTATTGGTTATCTTCCAAAATATTCGTAATTCAGGCACGTGGGCCCGAGGGTTGCTTTATCGATTTTTCGAGCAGAGTTGGAAAATTGTTATAAATAGATTAATCATAAGTATTAGAGTATATATTTATGGGTTTGCACATTTATTTGACTAATTTTGGCATCGGTTTGAGGGGTAAAGAGACTTTGGAGTCGGTTATAGAATGTTGGAGCTAGGTAAGTCTGCTTTTTAACCTTGTAAGAGAAAATTTACCCCATAGGTGAAATAATTCAATATGTGCTTCTATTTGTGGGGGCTACGTACGTACGAAGTGACGAGAGTCTGTGCGCAGCTACTATTATGCTTATGTCCAGGTAGTCTAGGACCCAAATCGCGTTATATTTGCGATGCTTGCATCCTACTTGTTAATTTAACCGTTTAAAACATATTGGAACTTGATAAAGGAATTTCAAAAGGTTAAACTTCACCTACTTAGGTTTCAGACGGGTCACTTGACCGTTAATGAGAATTGATATTTCTTTGAACATGAAACCTAAATAAATCCTTAATTTGGTTGTTTGAATGTGTTTATCATTTGTGGAACGGGCCGAACGCCTCGGCAGATTAAATAGATGCATCTATGGTTCGCGCAGTTCGACCCTCCGGCAGTGCACAGCTTAATATTATGTTGGATCGGGCCGTACGACCTCGACATGATTTGCGCATGACATAATTGATTGTTTTGGAACTTGCAATAAATGATATTGCCTCCTCGGCCTGAGCTAAATTGTTAAATAATGGGAAATAAATTTGGAAATTTCTTAACTATAAAAGAACTGCTTACTTACTTCAAAATATTGAGCTTGCAACCGTTTATATAATCCATACTTAATTATATCATTGATATCCTATTTATAGCCCATAGTAAGTGTCGAAGTCGACCCCTCGTCACTACTTCTTCGGGGTTAGACGGGATACTTACCGGGTACGCGTTGATTTACGTACTCATACTACACTTGTTGCATATGTTTATGCAGGTATATATATGTCTAGAGGCCTTGTGGGCGCAAAGGCACGGTTATTGTGGGGACTTAGGTGAGCTGCACTATCTACTACGATCCGCAGCCAGTAGAGTCTCCTTCAGAGTATTTATATTTCTCTTGTCCATATTTGTATTCCGGACAGATGTTGTATTTTATTTTCCTTCCTAGTTGATGCTCATGCACTTGTGACACCAGGTTTTGGGATGATTATGGGTTGTTATGTATTGAATTTTTTAAAAGTATTATTATTTACTCTGTAAATCCCCATTCTTTACTATTTAAATTGAAGGAAAATATGATTTCAAAAGTAACAAAATGAGAACCCAATTAAGTATTTATTGTTGGCTTGCCTGACAATGGTGTCTGGCGCCATCACGACCTTTATGGATTTTAGGTCGTGACAATATAGTATCAGAGCACTACGTTCACTTAGGTCTCACTAGTCATGATCGAGTCTAGTAGAGTCTTGCAGATCAGTATAGTGTACTTATCTTCGAGAGGCTACAAGACTGTTAGGAGCACTTCCCTTCTTGATTCCTCATCGTGCGGTTCGATTCCTTTGAGGCTTATGCCTTCATTCCTTTCCTATTCAGTCTTATGCGACGTGAAACACTTGTTATAAATTGGGAATCGAGGAATTTTAATAGTACTACAGATGTTGTGCAGGATGTTTCTCCCTGCGTATTTGATTGGGCTATTGCCGTCACCTTGCGGAAGGCCGTTCTGTAGTTGCAGCTCAGTATCAGTATTACTTAAGGTTTTGAGATTTGGCATTGATTGTTATGACGATTCATGCATTGCTATCGCACCGTGTTTGTGTAATGGTAGGATGCTTGTCTATGCGTCGAAGCAGTGAATGACTTGGAAGGAGGTTTACTCAGTGCATGATTCAGAGATCCAGTATTTTATTTCTGGCAAAGGAAAGGCAATCAGACTATGAATGTTCAGGTTTGGGTTGATGGAGTAACGAGACTTGGTATTTCGAGCATGGTGGAATTTTCATCTGTGATGTGGTGTCGTCGCCCTGGATTGAATGTGTTAAGTTTGCCGAAGTTATGGTCTTTATCAATTTGCCTTCGGTGCAGGGTAGTGTGAAATAGTACCGGGGAAGCGGCTGTCAGAGAGCGCAGTGTGCGGTGGTTCAAGACTTAATCGGTGGTACGGGTGTTGAGGGCTCAAGGAGGATGATCTTCAGAAAGGTTTAAGTTGGTAGCGATCGATTGGTTCAAGTGCTACAGAGGTAGATTTTGATTTAAGGCAACAACTGGGCAGCGAAGGATGAGGAGGAGCATGTGAGAGGTGTCTTGCGGTGGTTAAATTTCTAGAAGGCCAAATATGAGAAACAGAAGTCAGGTAGTTTCTTAAATGAGAGGGTTTGACCAAAGTGGGAGAGTGGTAAAGTATTAGATGGGTTCTGTGGTAGGATAGCTACATGCCTTAGGAAAAGTTTAGAGTGATTCGGGATTTCATGGTGGACAGTGACTAGGTCTATGGACTTAATTTGGAATATTGGCTATTATACGGGGGAGAGTTGATACGACGGGAAGGAGTTGCCTGATAGGAAGAATACAACATGACTTTGGATGGGAATGTACTGGCACACCTTTTAATTGTTGTCCATGAGGAGTGAACAGACTTGTACAGCTGGTGAATGAGCACGGGCTCAGGATGGGTTACTGATTATGTAGTAAGTGTACCCCGTGCAGATGTTGGAAGATGTCAGCATATAATTTCCACAGGTGGGTTATCTCCTGTGAACAGGTCAGCGGTCGCATGGCCGACGAAGCTTCTACGAAGAATTCTACTGGTTATCCAGTGAGAGGTTGAATATGAAAATGTGGCTAATGATTCAGAGTGTTCGTAAAATGGTTAACACGAAGATTTTGAGGCAAATTGGCGGGTTGATTGTGCAAGATCATGTCAATGGGGGATAAGGAGTCTTGGTGGATTCTAGAATTTTGCAATGGTAGCTTCAAGCTAAGTGGGAGAGCCCCCATCGCCTACGATGGGATTGCATGGTTGTCTACTTCTGAGATTTCTGGTTATCGGCATATTGGTGGGTTATTACGACTAAGGAAAGAGAACATCAACAGTAATTTTAGTAAAGGATTGAGGAATGTGTCCTATAATTGGCCTTATTGACTCATGTTCAGGCTTTGGGAAGATTCATGATTTATGCTTTGTGTAAAGGTGATTTACAAGGAAAATGATTCGGCCGGGTGCTTCTTGAGAGGGTATTCATGTGCTAGTGGAGCCTTGGAGTTTGATTATATTCGGGACCAAGTTAGAGTGGGTGACTCTCAACAATGGTCCTAGTGGATTCAAAAGTTAAAGTGTGGTGCCTAAGGATTTCGAGTCCGTAGTATGGTTAAGTATTGAGCTGTTGCAGCGGATTATAAAAGGGGCTTGGAGTGTTCTATGTTATGTTTGGTATATAGTGTAGCAGTGGAAGAATGGGAGAAAAACCTTCTGAATCATAGGGAAATTATCAGAATGAGTGTACCCGTTAAAGATGCAAATATGCGCACAAGGAAAGTATGTGATGGTTCGTGGGTTTTGAGACAACATGGTCTCGTGAAATAAGGTCACTCCAGATAAGGGCAGATTTGGGTTCATGATGTTTTGAATAGAGTTATTATTATTTCTAGGGCAAGTCCCGAGTAAAGTAAAAGAAGTGGCCCGATTGGTAATGGTTGAATCAACATGGTTATGGCAGTAACCAGTTTCTCCAGCGTGAAGTTATACATGTGGTTTGTGGTTGTACACTTGGGCTTGAGCGCCACCACAACCTGGTTGATTTGGGAGATATTCGATTCGTATGGCTTTATGGTATAAAGGGATTTCCGGAAGAGTTATGGTAGTTTAGACCACTACTTGAGGTTTGTATTTTTTTCGGTTATGAGAATTCAGTCGCGTGTTGCTATGGTTCTCCTGGAATGAGTTAAGTGAAAGGTTTCTATATGATGAAGTGTGTACCCTATTAGTGGTTCAGGAGTTATGATGAAATTCGTGTACATTTGCGTATTGGCATGATTGGGTGCAAGAGGTGGCATAGGAATCGGAAGTCGAGGATCAAGGTTGCCATTTAGTATTGGCAGGAATATCACGAGCTCAGATGGGAGAGAAAGGACTCAAATGGTTAGAGTTAGCTGGTATTGTCTTTGGCGTCACCTGTGATGGGTATCTTGTATGGGAGGCTTTGCGTACTAATTGTGGATTCTTGATTGCTTTACAACGTTTGTGTGGCCAGTGGCATGGATGTGCAGACTCGTTGTCTGGTGTGGAAGGTCGTGGAAGCGTGTCCCACGGGAAGATTGTATAAGTGTGACATGTAGTCACTTGATTGATTGAAGATTTAAAACCAAGTGTGGAGATTTTTGGCACTATAGCTAATGTAAAGATTTATGCCTGAATGGCGCTCGGTTCGTTTGGTTGTGGACTGTGGAAGTGTGTTCTGGATTTGACGGCTGTTCTTGTGTGTCAGGGGTTATTGTGGATCCTTGAAAGGTTATTAGCCTAGTGCTATACGATCAGAATCGGCTTGAGGTCCTGGATGGATCTAAAATATGAATATGGGCTCTATCTCAGGCCGGATATGTTTATCTCAGCATAGCGCTCCTTATGGAGAAGTATTCAGACGTTCGATGTTATTTCATCGTCAGCTATTTCATGTAATACTATATTATGCCGTGTGGGTTGTCAAAATGGCTTGATTAATTGCATATGTGTTGAGGTTCCGCGTAGCGATGGTGTTATGTGAGCAGGATGGCTTTCGAGATGCAGATCATATATCGCACCTTATTTGTGCCTGACCTTTGTAGTGTATGGCGCTATCTGTCTCCCAAGGGATGGTATTATGCACTTAGCGTGCTTATGGTTGATATTCGGGCATCCCATGAGTATAAGTGTTTCAGCTCAATGTGCGTTTTCTTTAGGTTATCATGTGTAGATCGGGTTACACGCCGCAACAGTGTGTTATTGGGTACAATTTCCCATATCTATTATTGTGTGTTCTGCTTCTCATTTCCTGAGAAAGGTTCATAACATCTTTTCGGTTGTTTAATTAGTTATGTGGGTTGAGTAGTTCATTCCAGAGTTCGTTTCCTTATGTATCATATTCGAGTTTGTAGCTTGTTGGTACATTGTGGCATCATATGAGACTTTTTGTAGTGTCTAAGGTGGCTTATTGCCTGAGTAGCTCGTACTGGGTGAGACGAGATTATTGGATTTGGGATCAGTGCGATCAGATTTGTATGAGGCATATTAAAGATCAATTATTTTTACGCGGTTTAGAATGAGGTAATGGTTCTTGTAAGGAGAATAGACTCAATGATTTGTTGACTCGGCAGTTGGTTATGAATTTCTACACCTCTCTTCCATCGTGGCAGCATTTCAAGAGTTGGAGCAGGACTTCTATGTGATAGGAGATGTGTTGTGAGCAACGGATTCGTGGGATTTTGACTATCGTTGTCAGAGGATGTTATTATGGTCATGTGAGTTATGCAGTGCATAATGCGGATTCAGCAAGGGTATGCAATCATGTATTGGTGCATCGCATAGAGATTGATACGGTGTTCGTATGTTGAAAGCAGGCCCAGTGGAGAGTTCCGGATGTTGGAATTTGGATCTAAGGCTTATTTGATCAGACTTGGCTTGCCTGACAGTGGTGTCCGGCGCCATCACGACCTTTATGGATTTTGGGTCGTGACAGTGAGGAAAGAGTGACTGTGAGGTTGGAGTGAATGGGAGGACTGAGTGATTGTTGCTCTGAGAGGATACATTGATTGCATTATTTGATGCATTTCAGCTATCATATATCACTATTTTGAAAATTCGAAAAAATATTATTTTCTGTGTCAGTCAAATTTCGTATGAAATTTCTGTGAAATATTAAATGTTGAACTTGAAAGCATGCCTACCCTTTTATATTGGAAAGTACTGTATTTGGACTTGGCTGAGAAGATCGTCTCTACTTTCAGTTCCTTATTTATTATTGTTATTTGATGAGTTGGTTGTACTCATACTATACCCTGCACTTCGTGTGCAGATCCAGGTGATCCCGGACACAGTGGGTGTTGATTATTTCACACAGTTGAATTTTCGGAGATTCAGAGGTAGCTGCTATGTTTCGCAGATCTTGTCTCTCCTTTTCTACCCTTTTGTTTATTATATTTGGTCTCGGATTATTATAGATCGGGTTTTCCAGACTTGTAATGTATAGATACTCATGTACTCAGCGACACCAGGTTTTGGGAGTGTATTTATATCAGTATGTGTGGGGTTTTCTCTTAAAGTAATTATTATATTTTTTGCATTTAAAAAAAATTGTGGTTTATGGAGGTTATCAGCTTGCCTAGTATTAAGATATGCTCCATTATGCCAGGTGTGATTTTGGGTTGTGATAAGTTGGTTTCAGAGCCTAGGTTACATAGGTCTCACGAGTCATGAGCAGGTTTAGTAGAGTCTTGCGACCAATACTGAGACGTCTGTTCTTATCTCCGAGAGGCTGCCGAACCCATAGGAAAATTTCAATTTTTTGTACTCTGTCATGCGAATTTGGTGATTCCCGAAACTAAATTTCTGTTATTCTATTCTCTCACAAATGGTGAGAACACGTACTACCGGATCGGATGGTCAGCCACCAGTTAGGGCCGCGAGAGGCCGGGGCCGTGGTAGAGGCCGTGGCGAGGTAGAGGTCGAGGTATCGCTCGTACAACAGTTGGAGCAGCACCTGTAGTATCACCAGTTGCTCCAACTCTGGTACAAATACCAGATATAGCCGAGCCGACAGGACCAGCTCAGGCACCAGCTGTGCCAATTGAGATTCCAAGCCTTCAGGAGACTTTGGCCGAGATATTGACATTTTGCACTGGCCTTGCTCAGGTGGTTTCGGCTCAGGCCGCAACTGCCACTTCTCAGGCCGGGGGAGGTACTCATACCCCTGTTGCCCGTACTCCAGATCAGGTAGTACAGAGATTTCAGATATTGGGGGCACTACTAGCCCAGCCGGTTGCAGATGCTTAGGCCCCGGTAGTCCCTGTTATGGCAGATGATGAGCAGAGGAGACTTGAGAGATCTGAGAGGCTTCGACCTCCATCATTTAGCAGTGTTGAGTCAGAGGATGCTCAGGGATTTCTGGATAAGTGCCAGTGGATACTGTAAACAACGGGCATTCTGGAGACCAGTGGGGTCTCGTTCACTATATTTCAGTTTTCTAGGGCTGCCTTCAGATGGTGGGAGGCTTACGAGAGACGCATACCGGTTGGTGAAGTACTACTTACATGGCAAGAATTCTCCATTCTCTTTTTGGAGAAGTTTGTGCCGCAGTCTCGCAGAGAGGAGCTGCGCAGACAGTTTGAGCATTTATGTCAGGATGGCATGTCGGTGACATAGTACGAGATGAGGTTTTCTGAGTTGGCTCGTCACGCAATTTGGTTGGTTCTTACTGAAAGGGAGAGTATTAGGAGGTTCATTGATGGCCTCATATATCATCTACGATTAGTTATGACTCAAGAGAGAGTATCTGGTGCTACTTTTGATGAGGTAGTTGACATTGCTTGGCAGATACAGATGGTCTCTAGTCAGGAACGTGGAGAGAGGGAGGTCAATAGGCCTCATGGACCAGGCGATTTCAGCGGTATTCCTTCTGGAGGTCAGTTTTACCGCGGTAGGGGTCGTCCTTACAGACACGCACAGATGGGTCGTCCAGTTCACCGCGGTGCATCATCCAACCATGGTTCATATAGTTCTCATCAGGGCCAGTCATCTCTCACTGCCCTCCCAGCCCAGAGTTCATCCCGTGCCCCTTCAGTTCAAGGTTCATTTGCACCGGGTGCTTCTAGCAGTTATTTTGGTTCTCGGGGCCCAATTCAGTCCGTACCACCACCAGTACTAGGGAGCTGCTTTGAGTGCGGGGAATTTGGGAATATGTGGAGACAATGTCCTCGTCGATCGGGAGGTCCAATGCAGCAGAGGAGTCAGACTACGACTTCAGCACCAGTTGCTTCACCACCAGCCCAGGCAGCACAGGGTGGGGGGTCAGTCAGCTAGGGTGTCACGCCCCGAACTCAGGGAGCGCGACCAGTGCTCAACCATGTGAACCCAGTCAAGCAAGCCTACGTTACATCAACCTCTCATCGTAACTCATGCATGATTTATCAAAACATAACTAGATCTTGACTTTCATACTGAATACATTTGGCGCAATGGCCCATAATTTATTTTTTTTCTTTTTCTCTCGTGATAGGTACATAGCTTCATAAATATCTGTGAACATAAATACATGACGAAACTCAAAACTTAAGTACATGACCCAATGTACATGGAGCTTCTATGACAATAGATACCTAAATACATAAAATGAACTAGACCCAAACACCCACTAGAACTATAGCAGGCTCACCATAAGTTGAGTAGTAAAGAAGATCCCTATCAAAGATCCATATCATCCTGTAAAAATATACCCGCATCCATTAAAAGATGCAGCACCCCCAGGAAAATGGACGTGAGTATATGTGGAATAGTACTCGTATGTAAGCAGTCAAAACAATATATAAAAATATGGTAACTCAAATAAGAGGCAAATAAAATACATCAAGAAACTACGAAATATCCCATAGAATCACATTTCAAGTCTTATTATACTTGCATCATTCTAAAATTCTTTTAGGATCAACTGAGCCATATGAACTATACGTGGAATATATTATATAATGTAATTGTAACAACATGTAAAAACAAGGCCAATGAAAGTGTCACCTTCTTCTCTTATTTTACGCATTTACATTTCATAGACCGTCCTTAGTGTTCACATATCATATTATACACCTATGCGTCTCATAGACCGTTTATAGTGTTTACTCACACAATACAAATACACCTATTAAAGGGCTTGGAATACAATATGAATATGATGAATCATCGTAATAATAAAAGGGCTTAGATAGCCATCAACGTCAAGCCAATTTACTAAGAGCTTCCATTAATAATTTATAGATATTAAGTTGGGGATCCTCTATAACCACCTTCACACAAAGCGACCATGCCGCCTCACCCCAATATATGCGGGTGGAGGTGTATCACGATACCACAATCTCTACATAAAGCGGCCCTACCGCCTCACCCCAATATATGTGGGTGGAGGTGTATCACAATACCATAATCCTAACACAAAGCAGCCCTACCGCCTCACCTCAATATATGCGGGTGGAGGTGTATCACAATACCACAATCCCAACACAAAGCGGCCCTACCGCCTCACCCCAATATATGTGGGTGGAGGTGTATCACAATACCATAATCCTAACACAAAGCAGCCCTACCGCCTCACCTCAATATATGCGGGTGGAGGTGTATCACAATACCACAATCCCAACACAAAGCGGCCCTACCGCCTCACCCCAATATATGCGGGTGGAAGTGTATCACAATACCACAATCCCAACACAAAGCGACCCTACCGCCTCACCGCAATCTATGCGGGTGGAGGTGTATCACAATACCACAATCCCAATACAGAGCGGCCCTACTGCCTCACCCTAATATATGCGGGTGGAAGTGTATCACAATACAACAATCTCAACACAAAGCGGCCCTA
This sequence comes from Nicotiana otophora, assembly GCA_000715115.1. Lineage (NCBI taxonomy): Eukaryota > Viridiplantae > Streptophyta > Magnoliopsida > Solanales > Solanaceae > Nicotiana > Nicotiana otophora. Next base: position 32,512 of record AWOL01S0024732.1, on the reverse strand, counting down.
CCTCCTCACCCCAATATATGCGGGTGGAGGTGTATCACAATACCACAATCCCAACACAAAGTGACCCTACCGCCTCACCCAATATATGCGAGTGGAAGTGTATCACAATACCACAATCCCAACACAACGTGGCCCTACCGCCTCACCCCAATATATGTGGGTGGAAGTGAATCACAATACCACAATCCAAACACAAAGTGGCCCTACCACCTCACCCCAATATATGCGGGTGGAAGTGTATCACAATACCACAATCCTAACACAAAGAGGCCGTACCGTCTCACCCCAATATATGCGAGTGGAAGTGTATCACAATACAACAATCCCAAGACAAAGCGGCCCTACCACCTCACCCCAATATATGCGGGTGGAGGTGTATCACAATACTACAATCCCAACAAAAAGCGGCCCTACCGCCTCACCCCAATATATGCGGGTAGAGATGGATCACAATACCACATTCTCTACACAAAGCGTCCCTACCTCCTCACCCCAATATATGCGGGTGGAGGTGTAATCCCAATTACAATACCATATATAAACTCAAAGCGACATAGTTTGTCATTACATTTTCGGTCTTGATTTATCATATCATTTGAATACTTCATGTTCATGCTCATCATGTAGAAACACAACTCATTACATTAGAACATGCATGGTAAATCAATAAGTCGATTACAATGGCGCATGGACAAAATTCACTATCCATAAGATTTATCGTCACTTAGCATAGGACATCCCTCTTCCACTACATTATATTCTCTCTTGTCATCTTAAGGTCATTAGCTAAGTTCATGATTCTTGGGGACTTAACATCGAAGTCATGTACATACATTATTTCAGAATCATACAACTATAGTTGAAACCATTGGGACATACAACACCTCATAATTCTCATTTAGGCAAACGGCCACATTTCATGTTCATACTACCACTTACTTGTACTTGTCATGGGTGATCATAGGACATCAAGAATATTTAAAATATTTAGGAACACCATAGCCTCTCCTCATGAGGGCGTAGGAGCTTATAACACATTGGAAACATAAGTACAAATACGTTCATCACATAACCTTTCACACCATATATCACTTCATTAGTACTTTCAACTACGTACAACATCATTATTTCATTGGCTCCCTTGGTTATACATATTATTCTTCATTCATGGCACTATGGCCGCATATCATATTCCACACTTTACATTATTTACTTTCAAGGATTATCATAATAAACACCATCATATATAGTACTCTTGAAACACATTTCCCCAAAATAGCCATGACACAATTTCAACTCATGAAAACGTAAGAACTCAAAACTTATTGGAAATACCCACCAAGCATAGCACTAATTAGAACAACCACATTTGGACATGACTTGAGTACATAATATTTTGGGTAATTCTATTTTCGGAGTCAATTTGGAATAGTTGAATCAAGGCTCATTTCATAATATTTCACATGTCATTTCATTTCATTGGCGCTATTGGCCACAATCATAACTTTTATTTTTGACACGGTGTCTACAATTTATATCCCCAACTCACTAGTCACTACTTTCACTTTCAAGCATCTTTATAGATTATCGACAACAAAGAATCTCAAATCACGACTTTTAGTACACCTATGAGCAACTAAGAGTCTTAAGCACATTGAGACTTCTTACACAATTTGGCATACTAGACTTCACTTGAAACACTACTTGGAGTCATTACATTTTTATACCCAATCATGCTTTAAACATATTCCCGAAGGATAACATCATATGATAAGAGCATTCGGAACACATATTGCACATATCTCTTTCGGCACAAAGCTTATTCGGAATAGTCAATTTATATGAATAACTCGGCACTTACAAGAACATCATGTGATTCAATTTTTAGGAGAGAAGTTTATCTAACATACATGGAATTCGCCCCTTAATAATACTACGACATTCCACCACACTAGACAACTTCAATCTATAACAATGCAACACAATTGCACCAATATTAGCAAGATTTCTATACTTTAAGTCATTTAGACTTTTTATCAAACATCTAGTGTGCATATCTTTCTACAACCCCCCACAATGGAATTTCTTCACCTAACAACTACCTTCCACACCAATGATTCACCTCACAATCGCCTCTAGTCGATCCACAACTTCCATTAGCACATGCATGCCCAACAATTCACTCCCAACCCACAAATCTTATCAATTAATTCATTTTACAATCTCTACAATACCAACACAACCTAGGTTAGGCATTTTTGGCTTCCAATCACCATCCCATAAGTCCTAACACATATTTCATACATAAATAATCACCATAGGTTAGTTAGAGATGGTAGACATACCTATTATAGTGAAACTCCTGAGAATTCCAACTTGTAGTGTTCTTGACCAATTTGGGAATTTAAATGGAAATCAACGAATCTTCAAGATTAATCCTTGTTAATACAAGTGTTTATGATAGTAATCAACTCAAAATTATTCCGAAAACATTACCTTGGTTCATGGGAGGGAGGTGTTGGACGGATTCCCCTTGCTACGCAAGCGCTAGCTCAAAGAAATGACTTAGCCCTCTCTCTACCTAGACTTGGGGTTATTTAATGGTCTCCTACGTATGCGGCCGCGCATCTGGGCACGCATATGACACAAGTCCAGAAATATTTCCTAAATATCATTGTAGCCTCCCTATTATTAGTGTGGCCGGCAACACACCGATAAGAGGGACTCTACTGACACAACTCCATGACACCTTAGGACTCCTAAACCATGCTCTGATACCAAATTTGTCATGCCCCGAACTCAGGGAGCGCGACCGGCGCTCAACCGCGTGAACCCAGTCAAGCAAGCCTATATTACATCAACCTCTCATCGTAACTCATGCATGATTTATCAAATCATAATTAGATCTTGACTTTCATACTGAATACATTTGGCTCAATGGCCCATAATTTTTTTTTTCTTTTTCTCTCGTGATGGGTACATAGCTTCATAAATATCTGTGAACATAAATACATGACGAAACTCAAAACTTAAGTACATGACCCACAATATACATGGAGCTTCTATAACAATAGATACCTAAATACATAAAATGAACTAGACCCAAATACCCACTAGAACTGTAGCGGGCTCACCATAAGCTGAGTAGTGAAGAAGATCCCTATCAAAGATCCATATCATCCTGTAGAAATATACATGCATCCATTAAAAGATGCAGCGCCCCCAGGAAAAGGGACGTGAGTACATGTGGAATAGTCTCGTATGTAAGGCAGTCAAAACAACATATAAATATATGGCAAGTCAAATAAGAGGCAAATAAAATACATCAAGAAACTACGAAATATCCTATAGAATCACATTTCAAGTCTTATTATACTTGCATCATTCTAAAATTCTTTTAGGATCAACTGAGCCATATGAACTGTACGTGGAATACATTATATAATATAATTATAACAACATGTAAAAACAAGGCCAGTGAAAGTGTCACCTTCCTCTCTTATTTTACGCATATACATTTCATAGACCGTCCTTAGTGTTCAGATATCATATTATACACATATGCGTCTCATAGACCGTTCACAGTGTTTACTTACACAATACAAATACACCTATTAAAGGGCTTGGAATACAACATCATTATGATGAATCATGGTAACAATAAAAGGTCTTAGATAGCCATCAACGTCGAGCCAATTTACTAAGAGCTTCCATTAATCATTTATAGATATTAAGTTGGGGATCCTCTGTAACCACCTTCACACAAAGCGGCCATGCCGCCTCACCCCAACATATGCGGGTGGAGGTGTATCATGATACCACAATCTCTACAAAAAACGGCCCTACAACCTCACCCCAATATATACGGGTAGAGGTGTATCACAATACCACAATCCTAACACAAAGCGGCCCTACCGCCTCACTCCAATATATGCGGTTGAAGATGTATCACAATAGCACAATCCCAACACAAAGCGACCCTACCGCCTCACCCCAATATATGCGGGTGGAGGTGTATCACAATACCACAATCCTAACACAAAGCGGCCCTACCGCCTCACCCCAATATATGCGGGTGGAGGTGTATCACAATACCACAATCCCAACACAAAGCGGCCCTATTGCCTCACCCTAATATATGTGGGTGGAAGTGTATCACAATACCACAATCCCAACATAAAGTGGCCCTACCGCCTCACCCCAATATATGCGGGTGGAAGTGTATCAGAATACCACAGTCCCAACAATAAGCGGCCCTACTGCCTCACCCCAATATATGCAGGTAGAAGTGTATCACAATACCATAATCCCAACAGAAAAAGGCCCTACCGCCTCACCTCAATATATGCGGGTGGAAGTGTATCACAATACCATAATCCCAACAGAAAAAGGCCCTACCGCCTCACCTCAATATATGCGGGTGGAAGTGTATCACAATACCACAATCCCAACACAAAGCAGCCCTACTACCTCACCCCAATATATGCGGGTGGAAGTGTATCACAATACCATAATCCCAACACAAAGCGGCCCTACCGCCTCACCCCAATATATGCGGGTGGAGGTATATCACAATACCACAATCCCAACACAAAGCGGCCCTACCGCCTCACCCCAATTTATGCGGGTGGAGGTGTATTACAATACCACAATCCCTACTCAAAGCGGTCGTACCGCCTCACCCCAATATATGCGGGTGGAGGTGTAATCCCAATTACAATACCATATATAAACTCAAAGTGACATAGTTTGTTATTACATTTACGGTCGTGATTTCTCATAACATTTGAATACTTTATGTTCATGCTCATCATGTAGAAACACAACTCATTACATTAGAATATGCGTGGTAAATTAATAAGTCGATTACAATGGCGCATGGCCCAAATACGCTATCCATAAGAATTAGCGTCACTTAGCATAGGACATACCTCTTCCACTACATTATATACTCTCTTGTCATCTTAAGGTCATTAGCTAAGTTCATGATTCTTGGGGACTTAACATCGAAGTCATTTACATACATTATTTCAGAAGCATACAATTGTAGTTGAAACCATTGGGACATACAACACCTCATAATTCTCATATAGGCAAACGACCACATTTCATGTTCATACTACCACTTATTTGTACTTGTCATGGGTGATTCTAGGACATAAAAAAAATTTAAAATATTTAGGAACACCATAGCCTCTCCTCATTAGGACGTAGGAGCTTATAACACATTGGAAAAATAAGTACAAATATGTTCATCACATAACATTTCACACCATATATCACTTTATTAGTACTTTCAACTAAGTATAACATCATTATTTCATTGGCTCTCTTGGCTATATATATTATTCTTCATTCATAGCACTATGGCCACATATCATATTCTGCACTGTCATTCTTTACTTTCAAGGATTATCATAATAAACATCATCATATATAATACTCTTGAAACACATTTTCCCAAAATAGCCAATACACAATTTTAACTCATGAAAATGTAAAAACTCAAAACTTATTGGAAATACCCACCAAGCATAGCACTAATTAGAACAACCACATTTGGACATGACTTGAGTACATAAGATGTTGGGTAATTCTATTTCCGGAGTCAATTTGGAATAGTTGAATCAAGGCTCATTTCATAATATTTCACACGTCATTTCATTTCATTGGCGCTATTGGCCACAATAATAACTTTCATTTTTGACACGGTGTCTACAATTTATATCCCCAACTCACTACTTTCACTTTCAAGCATCTTTATAGATTATCGACAACAAAGAATCTCAAATCATGACTTTTAGTACACCTATGAGCAATTAAGAGTCTTAAGCACATTGAGACTTCTTACACAATTTGGCATACTAGCTTTCACTTGAAATACTACTTAGAGTCATAACATTTTTATACCCAACTCATGCTTTACACACATTCCCAAAGGATAACATCATATGATAAGAGCATTTGAAACACATATTGCATATATCTCTTTCAGCATAAAGCTTATTCAGAATAGTGAATTTAAAATGAATAACTCGGAACTTACAAGAATATCAGGTGATTCAATATTTAGGAGAAAAGTTTAGCCAACATACTTGGAATTCGCCCCTTAATAATACTACGATGTTCCACCACACTAAATAACTTCAATCTACAACAATGCAACACAATTGCACCAATATTAATAAGATTTCTATACTTTAAGTCATTTAGACTTTTTATCAAACATCTAGTGTGTATATCTTTCTACAACCCCCTCCAATGGAATTTCTTCACCTAACAACCACTTTCCACACTAATGATTCACCTCACAATCGCCTCTAGTCGATCCACAACTTTCATTAGCACATGCATGCCCAACAACTTCCTTGTAGTATTCTTGACCAATTTGGGGATTTAAATGAAAATCTATGGATCTTCAAGATTAATCCTTGTTAATACAAGTATTTAGGTGTAATAATAAACTCAAAAGTACTCCAAAAACATTACCTTGGTTCATGGGAGGGAGGTGTTGGACGGATTCCCCTTGCTATGCAAGCCCTAGCTCAACAAAATGGCTTAGCCCTCTCTCTACCCAGACTTGGGGTTATTTAGTGGTCTCCTACGTGCGTGACCGTGAACCTGGGCAAGTGGCCGCGCATCTGGCCTCGCACTTGAGGCAGGAACTCTCAAATATGCGCGGCCACGCATCTGGGCGCGCATATGACACATGTCCAGTAAAAGGACCATAACTTTCTATAGAAATATCCAAATGACGAACAGTTTGATGCGTTGAAACTAGACTCAAAGGGATTTAATTTGATAGGTAACCACCTAAGTCATTATATTGAGGTAGTTCTATTCATTTGAAGTCGGGTCTTATGCCAATTGAAACATCCTTTCCACTTAATATATCCAACTTGTCCCACACAAGTTCTTGCCATTCACAATACTCCTTAGTATGTTCCAACACACCTTAAACATACATTATCAATTCAAAATTATGTGGCTCTATCCCATAAGTCTCCGTTAATACTCAAATACATTATTCCCAAATACCGTTGGCGCACTTTAAAATCTTAAATCATTTGGAAACTTTTACGGGCCTTACATAGGGGTCGCCTAAGAGGGGAAGGCCGATCAGGTGGCGGTCTGGCCTGATTCTATGCTTTTCCTGCCAGGTCAGATATCGTTGCCTCAGAGGTAGTAATCACAGGTATTGTCTTAGTGTGCTACAGGAAAACTTCTATATTATTAGATCCTGGTTCTACTTATTCGTATGTATCATCGTACTTTACTCATTATCTGGATATGCCCCGTGAGTCCTTAGTTTCACCTGTTCGTGTATCTACGTCAGTGGGCGATACTATTATTGTGGACCGTATATATCAGTCTTGTGTGGTAACTATTGGGGGACTGGAGACTAGGGTTGGTCTCTTATTGCTTAGTATAGTTGATTTCGATGTAATCCTGGGTATGGATTGGTTTTCTCCATGTCATGCTATTATTGACTGTCACATAAAAACCGTGATGTTGGCGATACCAGGGTTGCCAAATGTTGAATGGAGAGGTTCTCTAGATCATGCTCCCAGCAAGGTAATTTCTTATTTGAAAGCCTAACGTATGGTTGGGAATGGGTTTTTGTCATATTTGGCTTTTGTGAGAGATATTGATGCAAATACTTCTACTATTGATTCAGTACAGGTAGTGAGAGATTTTCTGGATGTATTTCCTATAGACCTGACGGGTATGCCGCCCGACATGGATATTGATTTCGGTATTGACTTGGTGTCGGGCACTCAGACCATTTCTATTCCTCCGTATCGTATGGCACCAGCTGAGTTAAAAGAATTAAAAGAGCAACTTCAAGAGCTTCTTGATAAGGGGTTTATTAGGCCTAGTGTGTCGCATTGGGGTGCGCCAGTTCTGTTTGTGAAAAAGAAATATGGTACTATGCGAATGTATATCGATTATAGGCAGTTGAATAAAGTTACAATCAAGAATAAGTATCCTTTGCCGTGTATTGATGATTTATTTGACCAACTTCAGTGAGCGAGGGTATTCTCCAAAATTGATTTGAGATCGAGGTATCACCAGTTGAAAATTCAGGACTCGGATATTCTAAAGACGACATTCAGGACCCGTTATAGTCATTATGAATTTCTCGTGATGTCTTTTTGGCTGACTAAAGCCCCTAACAACATTTATGCACTTGATGAATAGTGTATTCCAGCCGTATCTTGACTTATTTGTAGTGGTATTTATTGATGATATCCTAGTGTACTTTCGTAGCCAGGAAGAGCATGCACAATACTTGGGTATTGTATTGCAGAGGCTCAGAGAGAAGAAACTATATGCCAAATTCTTTAAGTGTGAATTCTGGCTTAGTTCAGTGGCATTATTGGGACACATAGTGTCCAGTGAAGGGATTAAGGTGGATCCTAAGAAAATAGAGGCAGTTCAGAGTTGTCCTAAGCCATCTTCAGTTACTTAGATTCGGAGTTTTCTCGGCTTGCCCGGTTATTATCGTCCTTCGTGGATGGTTTATCGTCTATTGCATCGCCTATGACTAAGACATTTTAGACTACAACTCCAGTATTAGTGTTGCCTACAGGTTTAGGGTCTTATACTGTGTATTGTGACGCGTCACGTATTGGTCTCTGCGCAATGCTTATGCAAAACGGTAGGGTGATTGCCTATGCGTCCAGACAATTCAAGGCCATGAGAAGAATTATCCGGTCCATGACCTTGAGTTAGCAACTATTGTTCATGCCTTGAAGATTTGGCGATATTATTTGTACGGTGTCCATTGTGAGGTTTATATCGATCACCGGAGTTTACAACATCTATTTAAACAGAAAGATCTTAATTTGCGGCAACGAAGGTGATTGGAGTTGCTTAAGGATTATGATATCACCATTCTCTATCATCCCGGAAAGGCCAATGTGGTGGCCGATTCCTTGAGTCATAAGGCAGAGAGTTTGGGTAGCTTAGCATACTTACGGTAGCAGAGATGCCTTTACCCTTGGATGTTCAGGCCTTGGCCAACCAGTTTGTTAGATTGGATGTTTCCGAGCCAAATCGAGTTTTGGCTTGTGTGGTTTCTCGGTCTTCTTTATATGATCGCATTAGAGAGTGCCAGTATGATAATCCTCATCTGCTTGTCCTTAAGGATACAATTTATCACGGTGATGTCAAGTAAGTCACTATTGGGAATGACTATGTGTTATGGCTGCAGGGTAGGCTATGTGTGCCTAAGGTAGATGGGTTGCGTGAGTTGATTCTCCAGGAGGCTCACAGTTCGCGGTAATCCTTTCATCCAGGTGACACAAAGATGTATCAGAAGAGGCATCACTATTGGTGGAGGCGAATGAAGAAAGATATAGTTGGGTTTGTAGCTCGGTATTTAAATTATCAACAGGTAAAGTACGAGCATCAGAGACAGGGAGAATTGCTTTAGAGACTTGAAATTTCGGAGTGGAAATGGGAGCGTATTACCATGGATTTCGTAGTTGGGCTCCCACGGACTTTGAGAAAGTTTGATGTTGTTTGGGTAATTGTGGATCGGTTGACTAAGTCCGCGCATTTTATTCCAGTTGGTAATACTTATTCTTCGGAACAGTTGGCTGAAATTTATATCCGCGAGATTGTTCTCCTACACGGTGTGCCAGTGTCCACCATTTCATATCGGTGCACGCAGTTTACATCATAGTTATGGAGAGCAGTGCAGCGAGAATTAGGTGCACAGGTTCAGCTAAGTATAACATTTCACCCTCAGACGGACGGACAACCCGAACTCACTATTCAGATATTGGAGGATATGCTACGCGCTTGTGTCATTGATTTTGGAGGTTCTTGGGATAAATTTCTGCCACTCGCAGAGTTTGCTTACAATAAAATCTACCAATCAAGAATTCAGATGGCTCCATATGAGGATTTATATTGGAGACGGTGTCGGTCTCCGGTGGGTTGGTTTGAGCCGGGTGAGGCTAGGCTATTGGGTACTAATTTGGTTCAGGATGCTTTTGTAACGACCCGGCCAGTCGTTTTAAACGTTGTAGACCTATTCCTCTATTTAATGCTCATTCTGTTCTTTATAACTGTTATGTGACTTGCCGGAATATTCGGTTCAGGTCCGGTGAGGTTTTGGAATGAATTGGAACACTTAGTTCCAAGGTTTAAAGCCTAAGTTCAAATAGTGACCGGATGTCGACTTATATGTAAATGACCCCGAAATAGAATTTTGATGATTTCAACTGCTCCGTATGGTGATTTTGGACTTAGGAGCATGTCCGAAATTTTATTTGGAAGTTCGTAGTTAAATTAGGCTTGAAATGGCTAAAATAGGAATTTAAGTTTAAAAGTTTGACCGAGGAGTTGAATTTTTGATATCGGGGTCGGAATCCAACTCCGAAAATTTTCATAGCTCCGTTATGTCATTTATGACTTATGTGCAAAATTTGAGGTTAATCGGACTTGATTTGATAGGTCCTGACATCGAATGCAGAAGTTGGAAATTTTTACGTTTCATTAAGCTTGAATTGGGGTATGATTCGTGATTTTAGCATTGTTTTATGTGATTTGAGGTTTCAAATATGTTCGTATGATGTTTTACGACTTTTTGGTGTATTTGGTTGAGGTCCCGAGGGCCTTGGGTGAGTTTCAGATGGTTAACGGATCAAAAGTTGGACTTAAACAGCTGCTGCAATTTTTATTCTGCTGGAAATTTGTGGGCTGGGGATCGAGGCCCAAGATTGAGGCCAATGATTGAGGTCCAGGATCGAGGTCGAGGATCGAGGGCAGCCTAGACAGAACTGTAAGTTATAAAGCACGTGACTTCGTCCCATTTTTTATTTTTGACAAGAGCTTGGGGAGAGGAGATTTTTGGGAGATTTTCAGATGAAACATCGGGATAAGTGTTCTTAACTCAATTATGGTTAGATTACCCGAATTTATCATTTGTTTTCACCATTTAATTAGTGTTTCGAGATTGAAATTTGGAAAAAAATTAGAAATCTCATAGAAACGAATTTTTGAGATTTCGGTGTTGATTCGGAGTTGGATTTGCGTGAAACTGATATGGTTGGACTCGTAATTGAATGGGTTGTCGGATTTCGTAACTTTCGTCGGATTTCGAAACGTGGGCCCCACGGGCGATTTTTGAGTTAATTTGGGATTTTTATTGAAAATGTAATATTTTCTTATGAAATTGATTCATATAATTTTTGTTGACTTTATGAATTATTTTGGCTAGATGCGAGCCATTCAGAGTTGGATAATCGAGAAAAAGGCCTACTAGTAGATTAAATTGGAGCAAGTCGAGGTAAGTGACTTGTCTAAATTTGTGTGGGGGAAATTTCCCCTAGGATTGGTATTGATGTGATAATTGTAATGTATTGAAAGTCGTGTACACGAGGTGACGAGTGTGTACGCGGGCTAAATGTGGAAAACTCTGATTTTTAAATTGTGTATATCTCTGTCACACATTAATTAAATTATTTTATCCGATTATATTCATCATCATTGATCTATGTTATATTCCTAAGTTTGCCTTACAAATTTCCTACTAATTGTTTTTACCTGTTTAGTCGAAACTTTACTTTCTTTTATTCTGTGCATTATTTGAAGGTTGAATTTCCTTTAATTAAATATTATTAAAAATAAAGTATTTTACATTTAATAATTGGATGCTAAGTGAAGATGTTTAATTTGTGGAAATATTATTTTTGCTGAATATTTTGTGAAGATTTTTGTATTCATTGTGATTGGGCCGTGAGCTCCGTATTGTGGAAATAATGGATATTATTTTTCTGAATATTTGGTGAAAACTTTTGTATTTACTGTGATTGAGCCGTGAGCTCCTTATTGTGGAAAAATATTCTAGTTGTTGATTTATTTTGGCAAGTTGAAATATTTGGGCTCTTGAGGTGCAAATTGTGATATATTGTAATATTGATACGTATGCGGTGGTATAAGGTCTAGGTGTTGAAATGCATGCGGTGAGATAAGGGCGTCTTGATACGCGTGGCTAGTAGGGGAACTACTAGAAGTCATGCGGTGAGATAAGGGTGGCTAAAATGCGGGATGCTATTTCGGAAAAAATATTTTCTTTAAAATTAAACGTGAAGGCTCCCGCGGTGATATAAGAAAATGAGATATTGTGAATTTATTTATGACTTGGGACAACGAGGCGGTACCCCGGGAGTGCCCTTGTTGATATTTCTTATTGGCTGCATTTGCCTTTGGTTAATGTCATGATTTTCTTAAAGTTGTAAATTTCTGTTTTCCTGCCGCAAGGTATTACTTACCCTTATTCTGTGAAATTTGATGGTGACATACTACTTATTTGATTCATTTCCATTGTAATTTATTGTTATTATATTGTTAAACATTTTACCATGCCATTATTTATTTTCCAGTAAGGCCTGACCTAACCTCTTCCCTACTCTACCGAGGTTAGGCTTGTCACTTACTGGGTACCGCTGTGGTGTACTCATACTAGGCTCCTGCACATCTTTTTGTGCAGATCCAGGTACATCTTATTAGATCAGGCATCGGTAAACTAGTTGTACTTCGAGGTATATCTTCCAGCGTCCGCAGACTCCAGAGTCCCCTTCTATCTTACTATATTGTCTTTCTTATTTGCTTTAGACTCTGATGTATAGAGACATAGATAATACATTCTTAGAATCTTGTGACTTATTCCTACCGGGTTTTGGATTTGAAATTGTTAAATTGTAGTTTTTATTTATTCGACTGTTAAGGATTAAATTTTAGTTTTGTATTCAGTTATATTCCGCATTGAGAGACTTACCTAGTCTTAGAGACTAGGTGCTATCAAGACATCGTACTGAGGGAATTTGGGGTCGTGACAGCTTTGGAAAAGGTTAAATTGATTCAAGAGCGGCTTCACACGGAGCAGTATAGACAGAAGAGCTATGCCGACCGGAAGGTTCGTGATGTTGCTTATATGGTTGGGGAAAATATTATGCTCAAGATTTCACCCATGAAGGGTGTGTTGAGGTTCGGGAAGAAGGGCAAGTTGAGCCCTCAGTATATTGGGCCTTTTGAGATACTTAAGAAAATTGGAGAGGTGGCTTATGAACTTGCCTTGCCACCTAGTCTATCAGGTGTTCATCCAGTATTCCATGTATCCATGCTCCTAAAGTATGTCGGGGATCCGTCTCATATTCTAGATTTTAGTATAGTGCAGCTGGACGGTAGTTTGACTTTTGATATGGAGCCAGTGGCTATTTTAGACCGGCAGGTTCGAAAGCTGAGGTCAAAGAACATAGCATCAGAGAAGGTACAGTGGAGAGGCCAGCCAGTCGGAGAGGCTACTTGGGAGATTGAGCAGGAGATGCGGAGCAAATATCCACACCTATTTGAGACTCCAGGTATGATTCTAAACCCGTTCGAGGACGAACGTTTATTTAAGAGAGGGAGAATGTAATGACCCGACCGGTCATTTTGAGTATTATAACCCCGTTTCCCTATTTACTGCTCAATTTAATCTTTACAGTTGTTTTATGACATACCAAGTTAGTTGGTTCGGGTCCGGAAGGATTTCAGAGTGAAATGAGACACTTAGTCTCTTAATTGAAAACTTAAGTTGAAAAAGTTGATCGAGTATTGACTGATGTGTAAACGACCCCGGAATTGAATTCTGATAATTCTATTAGATCCGTATGGTAATTCTGGTCTTAGGAGCGCGTCCGGATGTATATTTTAAGGTTTGTAGGTCGTTTCGGGGTTATTTGGCGAAAGTTGGAAATTATACGATGGGGTAAAGTTTCAAGTGAATTCGCACGAGACCTAATTTCAAACGAGCATAATTCTCAAGATTTATGACCTATCAAATGAAAGGTCTATGTGTCTAGTTTCTAATGCTTCAAACTGTTCGTCATTTGGAGATTTCTACAAGATGTTATGACCCTTTTACCAAAGGGTGACATAACAGCTATGAGAGTCTTGCGTAGCCTACGCACCATAGCAGCGTAGCCTACGCACCATTGCGTAGGCAAAATCAGCATGGAAGTGAAGGGGAGGGTTTAAGTTGCGTAGTCAATCTGCGTAGGCTACGCAGCCAACCTACGCAACTCATTTTCTATAAAACAGGGGAGGTTCGGGGAGAGAGAAAAAGATAACAGTTTTGGCTAAGTTTTGGGTTCTAGAGAGAAGGTGGAGCATCCTCAACCCAAATACACATCAAAGGTGAGTTTTATGATATTTTTATAATGGGTTAACACTAGTTAATGGTAGTATTAATATCTATATGGATTGAAATTTATAGGGTTTTCTCTAATCTTCAAGAATCATTCAAAAGAGTTCAAGTTAGGGTTTGAGCTACAAGAGGTAAATTCTCCACCCTACACTTAAATACAACTATGGATTAAGTATTTGGAATGTAATGTGAAGTAGAAAGTACCAATTGGTTGAAGAATTATGCTAGTCCTTGAAATGGGTATTGTGAGTTAGGGTTCTTGAATGGAGAAGAAGATGAATAGTAAATTTTTGAATCATATAACCTAGATTGGGGCTTAAAGGCCAAGGATGAAATCTATTAAGGATAAAAGGGATATGTATGGGTGAATTGAGCTTGTTGAAGACTTACAATCAACTTGTTAACCTTTAATGGGTATCAACACATATATTTGAAAAAGTTTTGATGTCTTGGGATGTCTAATGTAGATATTGGCATGTTGGCGACGTTTGCGAGTTCTAAATGAATTGGAGCGTCGTACTATTATTTGAAGCTTGGACTTGAGGTAAGTAACAATTTTAATTTTGGTCCTAAGGGTATGAAACCCCGGATCATGTGTTATGTGATTGGTTTTGAGGTGACACATATGCTAGGTGACGGGCGTGTGAGCATGCACCGTAGGAATTGTGACTTGGTCAAATTCCATGGAACTGTGTAGTTGAATTATCTGTTGATATCTGTACATTCTCTATGTCTTAGGGAAAATTGAGCTGAGACTCGTATAAAACAATCATGCTTAGACATATGATGTTATTATTGGTACCCACTGGGGTCATTTCTGTGGTTGAATTATATGTTCAAATTGTATTTTTACACTCAGTCATGTTTATTCATTTCATATCATATCTCAATCGCTGTTGCTATTTATTAAAATATCATATTATCAATTTTGGGCTGATTATCATGATTTCTGAGAGCCCGAGAGACTGGAGAGGTTGATGACTGAGTGAGGCCGAGGGCCTAATTGTGAGGATATTTATGGATCGGACTGCACACCGCAACATGTTTTATTGATTTATTCCATGATTGGCTTGATATAGCGCTTGGGCTGAAGGAGCCCCTCCGGAATCTGTACACACTGCCAGTGAGCGCAGGTACCTACTGAGTGCGAGTACCGAGTGCTGAGTGACTGTGAGGTTGGAGTGAATGGGAGGACTGAGTGATCGTTACTCTGAGATGATGCATTGATTGCATTATTTGCTGCATTTCAGCTGTCATATATTACTATTTTGGAAATTCGGAATAATATTATTTTCCGTGTCAGTCAAATTTGATATGAAATTTCTGTGAAATATTAAATGTTGAACTTGAAAGCATGCTTATATTGGAAAGTACTGTATTTGGACTTAACTGAGAAACTCGTCACTACTTTCAATTCCTTATTTATTATTATTGCTTGCTGAATTGGTTGTACTCATACTACACCCTGCACTTCGTGTGTAGATCCAAGTGATCCCGGACACAATGCGTGTTGATTATTTCACACAGTTGAATTTTCGGAGATTCATAGGTAGCTGCTAGGTTTCGCAGACCTTGTCTCTCCTTCCCTACCCTTTTGTTTATTGTATTTGGTCTCGGATTATTATTGTCACGACCCAAAATCCCACCACAGGCTTCGTGATGGCACCTAGTCTCTAAGACTAGGTAAGCCGATTTCAACTACCTTTTGAAGCCATTCTTTTTTTGAATTAAATAAATAATCAAAACTGACAGCGGAACAAATATAAATATACATCCTCCCGAGACTGGTAGTACTGAGTCACGAACTCTAACTGAATACATAAAATGATCACGAGGACCGAATATACAATACTGTTTGATTACAAGTTAACACTACAATGAAATGAAAAGACTCCAAGGGACTGCGACGACCAAGCAACTCTACCTTGAATCCTTACGATCCCGCTTTAACTATACTCAAGTCCGTTATCTTCAATACCTGGCTCTGCAGAAAATGTGCAGAAGTTTAGAGTAAGCACACCACAATGGTGCCCAGTAAGTATCAAGACTAACCTCAATGGAGTAGAGACGAGGTACAGTCAAGACACTCACTAGTCTAATAACCTGTGCAATATGATATACAAAATAATAGGAAACAAATAATAATAAACGCAGGATAAAACAACCAGTGATATGCACAACATACACCAAGAATATCATTAATATCACTCAATAATTAATAAATACAATTACACCCAATTAAATCAAGCCCTATAAATGTTTTTCACATAGTTCTTCCAGATAACTCTCTTTCAAATATAATTTTCTCAAATAATTATTTTTCAAATAAAATTCTTTCAATAAATCTTTTCAAACATAATTTCCTCAAATAAATATCTTTCAAAATACAATTCTTTTATATAATAAATTCTAAGTAAAACTCCTTTCAAATAATTATTTTGAATATAATTCTTTCAATTAAAAAGTCACCATGTAACACCTCATTTCAAAATCATCAAAATACGGGTCTCTGCCCATTTTCATATTTTTCGTAAATATGGGTCTCAGCCCATTTTCATATTTCCACGGCACCTCGTGCCCATAATTAAATCATCATATTTTCCCGGCACCTCGTGCCCTCATTTCATATCTCAACTGCACGGACAACTCACGTGCCAAATATCATTATCATTTCATCACAGCACCTCGTGCCCACATTTCATATCTCAACTGCACGGACAATTCACGTGCCAAATATCCTCATTATTTACTCACGGTACCTCGTGCCCACATTTCAATTTATAATTTGCCTGGCAATAGACACTGGCTCTCAAATTCAGCATAAATCAGATTTTTATCAATTTACCAACAACAAGACAAATTGTACAAGGTATAAAAATAAACACAAGAAAATCACAACATCACATGAAAATCATCAACACCACAACCTCATATCATCACATGTCGTCCCTGACAATAGCCACCCTTATCGCTCCTATTGCCACCCTTATCACTCCTATAGCCACCCTTATCGCTCCGCCCAGACAATATCAATAGCCACCCTTATCGCTCCTATAGCCACCCTTATCGCTCCACCCAGACAATATTCCAACAAATACAATAACAGTGAAATGTCACCCTTATACCCACATAATATCAACGGTAAAATGCCACCCTTATCTCCCCAAAATAATAACTCACACAATACAACAATTTACATGGAAAATTAATACGGCAATATAATAAAATCAATTCATATCACAAATTGCCCAATGGCCACAACCAAATTCCAAAGATATAACAAAATCAATTAATTTCACAACAAATAGCCCAAAAGCTCCACACAATATGTACAATACCCAAAAACAATCAATAGAGATCGAAATTACTCAACATAAAGTAAAGTCTTCAATAAATTCAAATTTTCAATAACTATATAAACACCTCTTCTTAAGCTCATTTAATTAATTATTTGCAGAGGATAAATTCATAATGAAATTCAATTCCAATAATTATCAAACCAACAAATTCACGGAATTACATAAATAATCAAGTAACAATCACATCAAATTGTTAAATAACAACAGATTCAACAACAATAAGCATTTAGGCACGACGAATAGATGATTAAATATATACCAACAATTACCCAATTTACCACACAATATGCTCAAGATTTTTAACTCAATAAAATTTACACATATAAGCCGAGTACGTACTCGTCACCTCGCGTACACGACTTTTCACATTTCACAAATGGCACATAAGACTCGATGCCTAAGGGGTAATTCCCCCACTCGAGGTTAAGCAAGACACTTACCTTTTTTGAAGTTAAGCCGATATTCCAAAAGTCGTCGGACATAATTCTGGATAATGATACGTCGACTTAAAATTTTATTCCAAAAAGTCAACAAAAGTCAACGCGGGACTCGCATCTCGGAATCCGACATAATTTTCATAAAATCCGAACACCCATTCCGATACGAGTTCAATCATACCAATTTTATCGAATTTCAATAACAAATCGACCTCCAAATTTTAAATTTAAACCAAGAGGGTTTTCTAATTTTTTCAACCCAATTCACTAATTTAGTGATAAAAACAACAATAGATTCATGTAATTTAACCAAAATCAAGTTAGGAATTCTTACACTAATATTTTTCTTCAAAAACTCTCAAAATATCGCCTCACCCGAGCTTCCTTGGTACACAAATGGAAGAATGACATGAATTTGGGCTTTATTCTACTGCCCAGGGGTTTGTTTTTCGCATTCATGAGACTCCCCTCGCGTTCGCGATGAACAAATTCTTCAGAAGTCATTTTCAAACTCTTCTCAGACAGCCTCTAGTATAATGGTCATAACTTTTTGTACAAAACTACAAATGATGAATGGTTTGACTTTATGAAAACTATATCCAAGGGCTATAACTATCATTTGTTACTCATCTCCCAATTCCTTATAGATTACGAGATATAAGCTTCCAAAATCAGCCCTATGTAACAGAGATTTCCAAACTCTTCCCGGACATCCTATAGTGTATCCATCATAACTTTTTGTACACAAATCCAAATGACAAATGATTTACCTTTCGGAAGATTAGACACAAAGGGCTACAACTTTTATTTTTGGATTATCTCCAAATTCCTTATAGATTGCGAGATATAAGTCTCTAAAAGCAGACGACGAACAACAAAATTTCCTTTTTCGCGAACGCGAGAACCTCTTCGCGAACGCGAAGAACAAAGTCCCAACAGCAAAATCCTTCTTCGCAAACGCGAAGAAAAACACCAGAACCAACAACCAGCAGCATCAAAACACCTAAACTTGGTCCGGAACCACCCCGAATCAAACCCGAGGCCCTCGGGACCCCGTCCAATCGTACCAACCAGTCCCAATACATAACACGAACCTGTTCGAGGCCTCAAATCACATCAAACAATATCAAAGCCACGAATCATACCCCAATTCAATCCTAATAAACTTTTGAAATTTGAAATTCTATATCTTGTGCCAAAATACATCAAATCAATTTGGAATGACTTTAAATTTTGCACACAAGTCATAATTGACATAACAAAGCTATTCCAATTTTCAGAATCGGATTTTGGCCCCGATATCAAAAAGTCAACCCCCCGGCCAAACTTTTTAAAAATTCATCTTTCGCCATTTCAAGCCAAATTCCTCTACAGACCTCCAAATAAGTTTTCGGACACGCTCCCAAGTCCATAATCACCATAGGAAGCTATTGATATCATCAAAACTCCATTCTAGAGTCGTCTTCACACAGTTCCGACTACGGTAAAAATTCTAAGACTTAAGCTTCCGTTTTGGTGACCAAGTATCCTAAATCACTCTAAATCATCCGGTAACTGAATTCAACAATACACGCAAGTCAATATACATAATAAGAAGCTGCTCAGGGCCTTATGCCACCAGGCGGGGCTTAAGTTCTTAAAATGATAAGTCTGATCGTTACAAAAAGTTGTTTGTCTTCAAATACAAAGCATAACAAAGGAAAAGGCATATTGGTGAAAGAGAATACAAATAAATCTGAATTGAGTACAATTAGAATGTTTGGAATGCATATTGCAGATGGCGATAAAATAAATGGACATATTGTTGTGCCAACTCCATCATATCAAAATTGCACACCATCAATTATCTACCCAATAATGAGTTGTGGGCAAATTTTGAAATCCAAGCCTCTTGCATATAATCCAAAGTCCCTTCCAGTAGAAAATTTGAAAAATGGTTAGTCTTTTCTGGTATCCTAATTATTAATTTGTATGTAATGGTTATCTATATTTATATAGAAGGTTTAAATATTTGAAAATTTGAATTTATGATTGGCAGCATTTGAAAGTTATTTGTCTTCAAATACAAAGCAGAACAAAGGGAAAGACATATTGGTGAATGAGAATATGGATAACTCTAGATTGAGTTTTATTAGAATGGATGGAATGCATGTCTCAAATGGTGATACAAATGGATATTGTGCTGCGCTCCATCATATCAGAATTGCACGCCACCAGTTAGCAATCCCATAATTAGTTGTCGACAGGTTTCTTCATCAAAAACTTTTGCATATGATCCACAGTCCCTTCCACTACGAGATTTGAATAATGGTTAGTATTTGTTTGCTTTCCTAATCCTTAACTTGTATGTAATGGTTAACTACATTTATCTGGAATGTTTAAACTTTAATGTAACTTGAAAATTTTATTTTTTTAATGGCAGAGTTTGAAAGTTGTTTGTCTTCCAATACAAAGCAAAAGATGGGGAAAGGCATATTGGTGAATGAGCATATGGATTTAAGTCGTATCAATATGCAAACTGAAATTTTAAGTTCTAGTATGTTACTCCACAAGATCATTCAAGTTATTTTGGTGAGTTGCTCAACTGTCTCTAGATAATAACTCATAACTAAATTCAAGAAATGATAGAATATTATTAAACTTTTTTCTACTACTTTGAGTTATTAATTACTCCTTTTATATTAAACAAAGGCATTATATGTATTCAAAGTGAAGATAAAGTCCCTGATTTAAATATTGCTCTAGGTGATGAAGGTAAAACATTGAGTTTTCTCATATCGCTATAGACTCATTGCAAAGTTGTACTTTTATCGTAAAATTCCGATAGTAACATCATTATATACACAAATTCATGAAAGTTAATTATATATTTATTTCATACATAACCGGTCAACTAAACCTAGAAGGGGAAGGTGATGATGATGAAGATGCAAGTGAGTGTGAAGGTAAGTAACTCAATTAGTGATAAATCATGTCCAACATATATTGATAATTAGAGTTGTAGTTCAATTGTCACTTATTTGAGTTTACAATCAACTTTTTATAGAGGATGATATTGACTGTTGGGACATTTGTAGTGAAGGTATGTGTTATGTGTGTTTTCATATATGGGATTAATTAAATTAGCTACATTATAAAATTGGTGACTCTAACCATATAAATGTTTTCATTAATAGAGTACTGGGATATAGGAAATCCTACAAATGTATGCGAACATTGTGGTGAATATTTTTGGTTCGAAAAAAGAGTCAATAAGCAGTATAAGTCTAAACGACCAATATTTACTATATGTTGTAATCGTGGAAAGATAAAGTTGCCGAATCCAAAGGACCCTCCTCAAATTCTAACGCAATTGTTGTTTGGATCTAGTAAGGGGAAACATCTTTTTTAATCTTTTTAAAATAATATCGCATTTCATATATAGTTCGTCATTCTCCAGTTGTATAAAATGCAGGTCCTAAAAGCGACCATTTTCGAGAGAACATTAGGATTTATAATTCTATGTTCTCATTTACATCAATGGGGGGAAAGATTGATGTCTCTGTTAATCAAACACGAGGACCAAGAATATTCAAATTGTCTGGTCAGAACTATCATCAAATCGGAAGTCTATTGCCTCCTGATGGATCCAACCCAAAGTTTGCGCAATTATATATTTATGATACAGAAAATGAAGTATAAAATAGAATTCATGCTGTGAGGTTTGGATTCTACCATAAATGAATTATAACACATAAATATATTTTGCATGAAAATACAATATATAATAATTTCATATATATGTATTTCTTCGCATTCGTGGCCAAACCATGAACAAACTTCATGCTGAGATTGTTAATGATCTGAAGCAAATGCTTGATGGCAACAATGTTTTGGCAAAGACATTTAGAATGGTAAGAGATAGATTTCAAGAAGATAGAAGCTCCAATGTTAGACTCAGATTGATAGGAAAAAGGAGCACCGATGGAAGAAAATATAACTTGCCTACGGTTTCAGAGGTAGCTGCTTTGGTGGTGGGAGATTTTGAACTATCTAGATGTGATAGGGACATCATTATCGAAACCCAAACCGGACAGCTACAAAGGATAAATGAATTAAATGCTGCCTATTTAGGGTTACAATATCCTTTACTATTTTCATATGGTGAAAATGGATACAGAGAGGACATTCCTTTCGACGGAGATGATGAATCAACTTGTGATGACCCATAAGGTCATCTTATATTTTAAAACTCGAATCTGCACTCTTAAGCCTTAAAAATCTCATTTTTACCCTCCTTGATTTGCGTGCACAGGCCGACCATGTTTTCGAAAAGCTTTTATGTTGAAAATTGATGAAAATAAGAATTTATGCCTTAAAAGTTAATTTTAGTTGACTTCGGCCAATATTTTTGGTAAACGGGCTCGGATCTGTATTTTGACGGTCCCGATGAGTCCATATCGAATTATGGGACCTGTGCGTATGTCCAGAATCAAATTCGTGGGTCCCTAGCTCAAGTTATGAATTTTTGATAAAAATTAAAAGTTTGAAAATTAATTATTTTTAAGAATTGATTGATGTTTGGCATTGTTAGTGCCAGGTCCGTATTCTGGTTCCGAAATTGGTACAAGTTCATTATGATATTTAAGACTCGCCTGTAAAATTTGGTGAGAAACGGAGTTGATTTGAGGTGATTCGGACGTCTAGTTGAGAAGATATGAATTTTTAAAGTGTTCTTGAGAATTTCATTTGATTTGGTGCTAAATTCGTAGTTCTAGGTGTTATTTTGGCGATTTGATCACGCGAGCAAGTTCGTATGATGTTCTTAGTCTTGTGTGCATGTTTGGTTTAGAGCCCCGAGGGCTCGGGTGAGTTTCGGATAGGCCACAGGATGTTTTAGACTTTAAAAATCTGGCATTTTGCTGCAGTAGGTGTTCTGGCATGTCCTTCTTCGCGTTCGCGAAGGTACTCTCGCGAACGCGAAGATTAAAACTGGGCAGCTGAAGCTTTCTTATTCGTGAACGCGAAGCGATGGGGGCGTTACCCTTCGCAAACGCGACCAGCTCGTCGCGAACGCGTAGTGTTAGGCATATTTGGGGGAGAGTCGATCGTTCTTTCATCGCGAACGTGAGCAATGTCTCGCGAACGTGAAGGCCATGGGGAGGG
>AWOL01S0024728.1:14550-45618 GCA_000715115.1 Nicotiana otophora | reverse complement strand
AACAATACCTGTAATGATAGAGTCGGAAGCAACTGCCTCTGTACGAGTCGGAAGAGCATAATACCTGGCCTGGCCTCCCCCTCTAGGGCAACCTCAGCCTGCCCGATCTCCACCTCGAACTGGCTGAGGAGGTAGGGTGGTAGTTGGTGCTGGAATCATAGCCTGAGGACTCGTTGGAGAACGTGATGGCTGATAAGTCTGTGGAGGTGCACCCCTCCTAAGTTTGGGACAATCCCTCACCATATAGCAGGTGTCGCCACACTCAAAACAACCCGTCGGAGGGCGTGGCTGTTGTGACTGACTTGGGCCAGGTCTGCTGGACTGGCAGCTAAAAACACCCCGAGCAGGAGGCGCACTAGATACTGAAAGTGCTTAATAAGGCTCCCGGGGCCTATAAGGGACTGGAATACCACTGGTGGCTGGAAGAGCTGAATGAATGGGGCGACTCCCATAACCCCTACCATGGTGAGCTGCTGGGGCACGAGCACCAGAATAAGAACCAGTCTCTCGAGACCTCTTGGCCTCTCTCTCCTCTCTATCCCGGGTAAGCATGCCCTCCAATCTCCTGGCGATACTCATAACCTGCTGATAAGAAATATCCATCTCCAACTCTCTGGCCATACTAATCCGGCTACTAGGGTGGAGTCCCTCAATAAACCGTCGAACCCTCTCTCGAACTGTGGCAACCAAGGTCGGTGCATGTCGGGCCAAATCACTGAAGCAGACTGCATACTCTGACACGATCATAGCACCCTGACGCAGCTGCTCAAACTCTGCGCGCCATGAGTCCCCGAGGCTCTGAGGGACATACTCTCTCAAAAACATATCCGAGAACTGAGTCCATGTAAGTGAAGCTGCCTCATCCGGACTACTCAACCCATAAGCACACCACCACTGATAGGCTGCTTATCTAAGCTGGAATGTTGTAAAGAAAAACCACTTGTCTCCGCTATGCCCATAGTACGGAGAATATGATAACACTCCTCCAGAAAACCCCGAGCATCATCTATAGCCAATCCGCTGAAGGTAGGTGGGTGGTACTTCTTGTACCTCTCAAGTCTGAGTTTCTCGCCTCAGAAGCGGTTGTCCTAATCTTGTGCTGAACTGGAGCTACTAGCTGCATAGAGATGAACTCTGGCGCCTGGTCGACCTGAGCCCGCTGCTCTGGGGTACCGGCGATGGGAGTCTGTGCTCCTCCACCGGCCTGAGATGTGGGAGGAGAAAGTGGAATCAATCGAGCCTGAGCTAAGGTGCTGAACATGCTCAGAAACTGGGCTAGAGTCTCCTGGAGAGCTGGTGCAGTAATAGGCACCTCAGGTTCCTCCCCTCCAGCTGGAGCTACTGGGGGCTCCTTTATAGCAGCTCGTGCGGGTGCTCTGGCTACACCACGTGGTCGTCCTCGGCCTCTACCCCGGCCCCGGCCTCTCACGGCTCTAGCAGGGGGCGCGAGTGCCTGGTCATCAGATCCTCATGTTTGTGTCATCACCATCTGTGAGAGAATAGAATACATAAGTTTAGAATTTTGATGTCAATAAATTTCACACGACAAGGAATCAAAGAAGTATAATTTTTCCTAACAGTTCCATAGCCTCTCGAAGATTAGTACAGATATCTCCATACCGATCTATGAGACTCTAATAAACCGGCTTGTGACTCACGACACCTATGAACCTAGAGCTCTGATACCAACTTGTCACGACCCAAACTCCCTCCGTATAACATCGTGATGGCACCTAGTCTCTACGACTAGGTAAGCCTAACAAATTGCGGAAATATAACAAAAATGAAAGTAAAATTTGGTAACTAACAACAGTGGATAACTAAATAACTAATAACAATATTGCTCGACATGTACAATAACCAATACTCTATAATACACAGTCTTCCCAAAACCCGGAACATCATAAGTCACAAGCTACAGAAGGAAACTAGTATCTCTATACACCGGAGTCTAACAAAATAAGTACGGAAGGTAAATGACATAGGAGAAAATAGAGGGGGAATCCGAGGTTTGCAAACGCGACAGATGTACCTGGAAGTCTCCGTACAACAACAAGCACTCTCAGCTATTAGCGGGGCAGATAAAAAGCACCTGGATCTGCACATAAAAAAACATGTGTAGAAGAGTAGCATGAGTATACCACAATGGTACCAGTAAGTGACAAGACTAACCTTGGTAGATTAGTGACGAGGTCAGGTCAGGCCCACTGGTATATAACAAATAGAGCAGAAAAATATAATAGTATAATAAGAGACTGGAATTTAACAAAAAGAAGACACAACGATATAACAATTCAACGCACAGGGATAAACAGCAAGGGATCTCCCGAGATATCATCTCGTAGTCCCAAAATAAATATGCAGAGAGAACTCCCGAGGTACCGCCTCGTAGTATCAAAAGTAAATGTGCAGAGAGAACTCCCGAGGAACCTCCTCATAGTCTCAAAAGTAAATGTGCAAGGAGAACTCCTGAGGTACCGCCTCGTAGTCTCAAAAGTAAATATACAAGGAAACTCCCGAGGAACCGCCTCGTAGTCTCAAAAGTAAATATGCAGGGAGAACTCTCGAGGAACCGCCTCGAAGTCTCAAAAGTAAATATACAGGAAGAATTCCCGAAGAACCGCCTCGTAGTCTCAAAAGTAAACACACAGCTCAACTGATAAATACCATAGTTAACAGCAAGAATTCTACGGTTAAGACTGATAAAGAACAATGAAAAAAGAACAGAAAATCAACTAGGCATGTTTCATATAGTTCAAATAAGCAGGTAAAGCACGTAGACATGTGATATTAGACTAAACAGGATAACTACGCATGTTGGAATAGCTCAATTAAGAATGAAAACAGACTAATACTCATTTAAACGGTATAACTCAAATTAAAGAAAACACATGTTACTACTCAGTAAAATAAATCGGATTTTTCAACAAATAGACTGTGTACATACTCGCCACCTCACGTACACGGCGCTCACATATCACGCCAGTACCAAATCCTAAGGGGATTTCTCCCACACAAGGTTAGGCAAGCCACTTACCTCGAACCAAGCTCAATCAATCCGTAAGAATGCCCTTTCCTCGATTATCCAACTCTGAATGGCCCAAATTTAGCCAAACACAATTGCATATCATAAATACAACTATAATAGGCCCATATAATTAATGAAATCAATATTTAACAAAAATTCTGAAATTTGCCCTAAAAAGTCGACCCGGGGCCACGTCATAAAATATAAACATTTATTCACTCATGAGTCTAACCATGTCAAATTTACTAAAATCCGACACCAAATGGTCCTTCAAATCCTCAAATCAACTCTCCAAATCCCTAGTCTCAACTCCTAAAATTCACCTTAAATACACACTAAATAGGTGGAAAACTAAATGGGGAAGCAAGATTATTGATAAAAAATAAGCACAAGAGACTTACCTCAAGAAATCCCTCAAAACTACTCTCAATAAATCTCCAAACCCGAGCTCAAAATGTTAAAAATGAGCAAAAATCGCAAACCCTTGCATTTAAGTGTTCTGTCCAGAAATCTCGCACCTGCGGCACATAGTCGCACCTACGACGCCGCACCTGCGACGCCGCACCTGCGACGCCGCACCTGCGACGCTGCACCTGCGATGCCGCACCTGCAGAATGTCCATCGCAGGTGCGGAAATGACTTAAAGGGACTGGGTGCGCATCTGCGAGGAATGGGCCGCAACTGCGCACCCGCTCCTGCGATCCCTCACGCCCTGGACCCTTCCTCTTCTGTGCTCTATCTTCCGCATCTGCGGATGCGCATATGCGGTTTTACCTCCACACCTGCGACCTCTGGCCTCTTCCTTCCAAAGCGCACCTGCGTTCATTGGCTCGCTTCTTCTGGCTCGCACCTGCGGTCAATGTTGCGCAGGAGCGATTACACCAGGTGCAACAGCTTCATCTATTCTTCCAAAACCAAATTTGATCTGTTAACCATCCAAAATAAACCTGAGGCCCCGAGACCTCAACCAAATATACCCACTAGTCCTAAATCACCATACGGACTTAGTCGAACCCTCAAATCACATCAAACAACGCTAAAAATACGAATCACCCTCCAATTCAAACTTAATGAACTTCAAAGTTTCGAACTTCCACAACCGGTGCCTAAACCTATCAAACCACGTCCGATTGACCTCAAATTTTGCACACAAGTCATATTCGACATTACGGACCTACTCCAACTTTCGAAATCAGAATCTGACCATGATATCAAAAAGTCCACTACCAGTCAAAATCTCTAAAAATTCGACTTTCGCCAATTTAAGCCTAAATCAGCTGCATACCTTAAATTCACAGAACGAACATGCTCCTAAGTCCAAGATCACCCAACGGAGTTAACGGGGCCAACGGAACTCCATTCCAGAGTCATCTTCACACAATTCCGACTACGGTCAAAATCCTAAGGCTTAAGCTTCCGTTTAGAGACTAAGTGTCCCAAAACACTCCGAAATCAAAACAAAACCTCCCGACAAGTCACATAAGCAGAAAAAGATACGGGGGAAGTAGTTAATAGTGGATCGGGGCTATTACTCTCATAACTACCGGCAGGGTCGTTACATCTTTGTGCTCATTTCACCATCAAGCTTTGATTGTTCTATATAGCAATTGATAGTGTTTGAATTTCTTTTTGTGATGATTTGTTCGCCATGCCTTTTATTTGTATTTGCACATTATATGTGTTCAACCCTATACCTTTGCTAGTTGTGTGGTACTAGTTTTGGAAGGACAACTTTGGAGTAAAAGTCTGAATCCCGGCAGAAAGTGTCGTGTGAATTCATCCAATCTCTCTAAAACTTGATGGGTACACAGTACCTAACTAGTGGGTGGTAACCTATATCTGTAAATTAGTCAAGCTGCACACGAGCTGACTCGAACACCAAGTTTTTCTGCACCTCATATGTCACGATCTTTCTGGTTGCTTTGTGTTCTATTTCCTTCCATTCCTACTCAACTTCTTCACAGTATCCTTAATAAAGAATAACAAAGGATAGAAACGTGATATATCTCATCTCAGTATCTTTTTTTATTTGAATTATTTTTATTCTGTATCCTCTAGGTGTTAGAAAAGTGATATGTCATCTCTATATCATTTTTATTTTTAATTTTTATTATTTTTAATCTGTATTCTCTAGGTGTTATTTCTATCTATCTAGACACGAGGTTATAAACTCAAGAACAAGTAGAAGTTCTGTCTTGAAGTAATATCCTCACTGTGGGCAATCTCTTCTAGAGTTTAGGCACTTAATTCTTTCTATATATAGACTACAATGAGCTGATTCAATTATCGGTTTGATACTTCAAGAGATATTTTGAACACCCCACGCTACTACTTTACCCAGAATGTTGCAGATATTATTAGTTGTCAACATATTCTCTGCGTCACTCACTTACATTACCTTATTATATTACTGTTGTTATTGCTTGTTGCTTTATTTTTACCGTTCCTTAAGCCGAGGGTCTATCGAAAACAGCCTCTCTGCCTTTATAGGATAGGGGTAAGGCTGCGTAAACACTACCTTCCCCAGACCCCACGTATGGGATTAAGCTGGTTTTGTTGCTGTTGTTGTTGTTAATAACATACTCTCTGCAAATACTGGTATTCCAATTCATCAGTAGCTAATAATACTGATTCATATTTTTTTATTATTCATATAGTGAAACTACTGCAACATTGAGGAAGCTGCAGGATTCTTCTGTAATTGTTTTCTTATTTTAATCGAAAAGTGTGTCTGTAATTTTTTGCTCCATTGTCTTTGTATTTAACATTGTTCAACCATCATCTCTCATTTATCATTTATCGGTAAAACTGGATAGTTCACGTTATTGAAACATTTGATTTTTGCGTGATGTGGATTCATCATCTTTTTGTGGATGGTACTAACATGACCCGTCCGGAGTCTGGTCTTTTTTTAGAAGGCTATTAATGCTTTTAAATTTACTTGTCTTTGCAACCTTCACTCATCTTTATCATGCGATACTCCTACACATAAAACAACATAATTTAGCTCAAACGTCACACAATTAATTACTAAACTAACAACATGTAAGGCGAGTAATGTACTAAAAATATAGCATTTTGGCCAAACATCACTACCCCACACTTAAACGTTACTCGTCCTCGAGTCAACTACGAATTTCGCTAACCTTGAGCACTTTATTTTCTTTTAGCACATCCGAAGCACACCATACCTATGACTATTGTTGATAGCAACAGATAAACTTTAGCATATTCCCTCAACACACACTTCCCTTTACTTTATGCCATAATTCAAAATTTTATTCAACAACAAGACAACATGCTCATAACAATCCTAGCCTCACAAACTGAATAAATATCAGAATGCATTCGTGGCTTGTCACGACCCAAAAATCACACCTGTCGTGATGGCGCATATCTTAATACTAGGCAAGCCAACAACCTTAATAACCCACAATTTCTTTTAAATATTGAAAACATAATAATTAATTTCTAAGGGAAAAATCCCACAAATACCGAATATAAATATACTTCCAAAACCTGGTGTCACTAAGTACAAGAGCATCTATATATTACAAGTATGAAAAATAAGGTCTATAATAATCTGAGACCAAATACAATAAACAAAAGAATAAGGAAGGAGAGACAAGGTATGCGAAACATGGCAGCTACCTCTGAATCTCCGAAAAATTGACTGTGTGAAAGAATCAACACCCACTATGTCCGGGATCACCTGGATCTGCACACGAAGTAC
This sequence comes from Nicotiana otophora, assembly GCA_000715115.1. Taxonomy (NCBI): domain Eukaryota; kingdom Viridiplantae; phylum Streptophyta; class Magnoliopsida; order Solanales; family Solanaceae; genus Nicotiana; species Nicotiana otophora. The sequence goes on along the minus strand of AWOL01S0024728.1, from coordinate 38,857 downwards.
AGGGTGTAGTATGAGTACAACAACTCAGCAAGTAACAATAATAAATAAAGAACTGAAAGTAGTGACGAGCTTCACAGCTAAGTCCAAATATAGTACTTTCCAACATAAAAGGTAGGCATGCTTTCAAGTTCAACATTTAAAACTCCACAGTAATTTCATATCAAATTTGACTGAAATAAAAATAATGTCTTTTAGAGTTTTCCAAAACAATGATATATATATACATATATATATATATATAACAGCTGAAACGCAGCAATAATAGAATTAATGTATCCTCTTAGAGTAACAGTCACTAAGTCCTCCCATTCACTCCAACCTCGCAGTCACTCTTTCCTCACAATCACTCATTCCTATCAAACACTTAGTACTCGAAACTCGGCACTCGGGGCTCGCACTCAGTAGGTACCTACGCTTACTGGAGGTGTGTAAAGACTCCGGAGGGGCTCCTTCAGCCCAAGCGCTATATCAAGCCAATCATGGCATCTAACAATGACACATGCTACGACGCGCAACTCGATCCCTTAAATATCCTCACAATTAGGCCCTCGGCCTCACTCAGTCATCAACCCCTCCAGTCTTTCGGGCTCAAGATGTCACGAAAATAAGCCCAAAATGATAATATGATGTATCAATAAATAGCAACAGAGACTGAGACATGATATGAAATGAATGAACATAACTGAGTGTGAAATTACAATTGGAACATATAATTCAACCACAGAAATGACCCCAGTAGGTACCAACAATAACAACATATGTCTAAGCATGATTTTTAATATGAGTCTCAGCTCAATTTTCTCTAACACGTAGAGAATGCACGGATATCAGCAGATTATTCAACTATACAGTTCAATGGAATTTGACCAAGTCATAATTCTTACGGTGCACGCCCACACGCCTGTCACCTAGCATGTGCGTCACCTCAAAACCAATCACATAACACATAATCCGTGGTTTCATACCCTTAGAACCAAATTTAGAACTGTTACTTACCTCAAACCGTGTAATTCTTTATTTCACTATGCCTTTGCCTCGTGAATTAGCTTCCAAATGCCTCGAATCTAGCCACAAATAATTCGATTCAGTCAATAAAATTTATTAGAATTAATTCCATAAACAAAATTAGTTTTCCAACAAAATCCAAAATTTAGCTCAAAATTTGCCCGTGGGGACCATATCTTGGAACCCGACAAAAGTTACAAAATCCAAAAGCCCATTCAACCAAGAGTCTAACCATACCAATTGTACCAAAATCCTACCTCAACTCGACTTCAAAATCTTCAAATCTTATTTTCAAAATCCTTAAGTTCAAATTCCCGATTTTCACCTCAAAAACATGTAATCTAGTCGAATCATTCGGTGATAATTCAATATTAAGGAGTAGGAATATACACAAGGGACTTACCTCAAGTTTTCCCGTAAAAACCTCGCTCAAACATCGTCCAACCCGAGCTTGAAATGCCCAAAAATAGTAAAAGCTCGGAACCCCTTTGTTTTTTGTACTTCCCAGGGGTTTTCAGTTCTACGAAAGTTTTAACCGCACCTGCGGTCTCGCAGATGCGAGAATTCCTTCGCTTCTATGGCTTCATCGCTTTTGTATACAAGAAGTCTTCTTCTGCGGAGTCGCGCATGCGACGTTTTCTACACTTCTGCGAAGCCATCTCCCTTCCCCTTTTCCGCTTCTGCGTGCATTGCTTCGCACCTGCGACCTCGCGCAGGTGCAGAAATTTCTTCGCACCTGCAACCACTGCCGCTCTTCATGCCTGGCCGTTTCTGCGTTGGGCTGGTGCACACATGCGGCTTCGCACCTGCGATCAGACCTTTGCAGGTGCGAGAAAACCAGAAGCAAAATTTCCAATAGTGGTTTTAAGTCCGAATTTATCCGTTAGCTATCTGAAACTCACCCGAGACCCTTGGGACTTTAACCAAATATACCAACAAGTCCTAAAATACCACACGAACTTAGTCAAGACTTCAAATCACATCAAACAATGCTAAAACCATGAATCATACCCCAATTCAAGCCAAAAGAACTTTGATACTTCCAATTTCTACAAATGACACCGGAACCTAACAAATCACGTCCGATTGACCTCAAATTTTGCACACAATTCATAAATTACATAATGGACCTATAAAAATTTCTAGAATAGGATGCCGACCCCGATATCAAAAAGTCAACCCCCCGGTCAAACTTCCCAAAAAATATAACTTTCGCCATTTCAAGCCCAATTCCACTGCGGACCTCCAAATAATTTTTCGGATGCGCTCCTAACTCCAAAATCACTATACAGAGCTATTGAAATTATCAGAATTCAAATTCGAGGTTGTTTACACATAAGTCAGCATCCGCTCAACTTTTTCAAGCTAAGTTTTCAATTATGAGACTAAGTGTCTCATTTAACTCCGAAATCTTTCCGGACCCGAATCAACTAACCCGGTGAATCATAAAACAACTGTAAAGAATAAATTGAGCAGTAAACAGGGGAACAAGGTTATAATACTGAAAATGACCGGCGGGGTCATTACATTCTCCCCCTCTTAAACAAGCGTTCGTCCTCGAACAGATTTAGAATCATACTTGGAGTCTCAAAAAGGTGTGAATATTTGCTATGTATCTCCTAATCAATCTTCCAAGTAGCTTCTCCAACTGGCTGGCCTCTCCACTGAACCTTCAATGATGCTATGTTTTTTGACTTCAGCTTTCGAACCTGCCGGTCTAAAATAGCCACCGACTCCACATCATAACTAAAATTATCGTCCAGCTGCAATGTACGAAAATCCAAAATATGAGACGGATCCCTAAAATACTTTCGGAGTATGGATACATGGAATACTGGATGAACACCTGAGAGACTAGGTGGCAAAGCAAGTTCATAAGCCACCTCTCCAATCTTCTTAAGTACCTCAAAAGGCCCAATATACCGAGGACTCAACTTGCCCTTCTTTCCCGAACCTCAACACACCATTTATGTGTGAAATCTTGAGAAGAACGTTCTCCCCAACCATGTAAACAACATCACGGACCTTCCGGTCAGCATAACTCTTTTGTCTAGAATGCGCCGTGCGAAGCCGCTCCTGAATCAATTTAACATTCTCCAAAGCATCCTGAACCAAGTCAGTACCCAATAATCTAGACTCACCCGGCGCAAACCAACCCACCGGAGACCGACACCGTCTTCCATATACAGCCTCACACGGAGCCATCTTAATGCTCGATTGGTAGTTGTTATTGTAAGCAAACTCCGCGAGTGGCATAAACTGATCCCAAGAACCCCTTAAAATCAATGACAAGCGCGTAGCATATCCTCTAATATCTGGATAGTGCGCTCGGACTGTCCATCCATCTGAGGGTGAAATGCTGTACTCAAGTGAACCTGTGTGCCCAATTCTCGCTGCACTACTCTCCAAAATTGTGATATAAACTGCGTGCCACGATATGAAATGATGGATACTGGCACACCGTGTAGGCGAACAATCTCGCGGATATAAATCTCAGCCAATCGCTCCGAAGAATAATTTGTACCAACTGGAATAAAATGCGCGGATTTGGTAAACCGATCTACAATCACCCAAAGAGCGTCAAACTTTCTCAAGGTCTGTGGAATCCCTACTACGAAATTCATGGTAATATGCTCCCATTTCCACTCCGAAATTTCAAGTCTCTGAAGTAATCCTCCCGGTCTCTGATGCTCGTACTTTACAATTGAAAATTTAAACACCGAGCTATAAAGTCAACTATATCTTTATTCATTCGCCTCTACCAATAGTGCTGCCTCAAATCCTGATACATCTTCGCGACACCTGGATGAATGGAGTACCGCGAACTGTGTAGTCCGTTAGGTCTTTTCAATCTGGAGCCGGCTGGTGCTTCCCGGAGAATCAACTCACGCAAACCATCTATATTAGGCACACATAGCCTCCCTGCATCCGTAATACCCCATCATCCCCAATAGTGACTTCCTCGACATCACCGTGTTGAACCGTGTCCTTAAGGACAAGCAAATGGGGGTCATCATACTGACTTTCTCTAATACGATCATAAAGAGAATACTGAGAAACTACATAGGCCAAAACTCGATTCGGCTCCGAAACATCCAATCTAACAAACTGGTTAGCCAAGGCCTGAACATCCAAGGCTAAAGGCCTCTCTGCCACCGGTAAATATGCTAAGCTACCCAAACTCTCCGCCTTATGACTCAAGGCATCGACTACCACATTAGCCTTTCCGGGATGATAGAGAATGGTGATGTCATATTACTTAAGCAACTCTAACCATCTCCGCTGCCGCAAATTAAGATCCTTATGTTTAAACAAATATTGTAGACTCCGATGATTGGTTTAAACCTCACAATGGACATCGTACAAATAATGCCGCCAAATCTTCAAGGCGTGAACAATAGCTGCTAAATCAAGGTCGTGGATCGGATAATTCATCTCATGTACCTTTAACTGTCTGGATACATAGAAAATCACCCTACCGGCTTACATCAGCACTGAGCCAAGACCAATAAGTGACGTATCACAACACGCAGTATAAGACTCTAAACCTATAGGCAACACCAATATTGGGGCTGTAGTCAAAGCTGTCTTAAGCTTCTGCAAGGTCTCTTCACTCATTTGACCACCTGAACGGAGCACCTTTCTGGGTTAATTTAGTCAAAGACAATGCAATAGACGAGAAACCCTCCACAAAGCGACGATAATAACCGGCCAAGCCGAGAAAAATCCAAATCTCAGTAGCTGGAGATGGCCTGGGCCAACTCTGAACTGCCTCTATTTTCTTCGGATCCACCTTAATTCCTTCACTAGACACTATGTGTCCTAAGAATGCTGCCGAACTAAGCCAGAACTCACATTTAGAGAATTTGGCATAAAGTCTCTCCTCTCTCAGCCTCTGTAATACAATACCCAAGTGTCGTGCATGCTCCTCCTGGCTACGTGAATACACTAGGATATCATCAATAAATACCACGACAAACAATTCAAGATACAGATGGTATACGCTATTCATGAAGTGCATAAATGTTGTTGGGGCGTTGGTCAGCCCAAATGACATCACAAGAAATTTATAGTGACCATAACGAGTCCTAAATGTCATCTTTAGAATATCTAAATCCCGAATTTTCAACTGGTGATACCCCGATCTCAAATCAATTTTGGAGAATACCTTCGCTCCTTGTAGCTGGTCAAATAAATCATCAATATGCGGCAAAGGATACTTATTCTTGATTGTAACTTTGTTCAGTTGCTTGTAATCGATGCACATCCACATAGTACCATCTTTATTTTTCACAAACAGTACCGGTGCACCCCAAGGTGACACACTAGGCTTAATAATCCCCTTATCAAGGAGTTCCTAAAGTTTCTCTTTCAATTCTTTCAACTCATTTGGTGCCATACGATATGGAGGAATAGAAATGGGATTAGTGCCCGGCACCAAGTCAATACCGAAATCAATATTCCTGTCGGGTGGAATACCCAACAAGTCTGTAGGAAATATATCTGGGAAGTCTCGCATGATCGGTACTGAATCAATAGTAGGAGTATCTGCATCAACATCTCTCACAAAGGCCAAATATGACAAACGCCCCTTCCCAACCATACGTTGGGCTTTCAAATAAGAAATTACCCTGTTGGGAACATAATCTAGAGAACCTCTCCATTCGACCTTCGGCAACCCCGGCATCGCCAACGTCATAGTTTTTGCGTGACAGTCCAGAATAGCATGATATTGAGACAACCAATCCATACCCAAAATTACATCGAAATCAACCATATTGAGCAATAAAAGATCAACTCCAGTCCCCCAGTAATTACCACACATGATCGGTACACACGGTCCACAATAATAGTATCGCCACCAGTATAGATACACGAACAGGTGAAATTAAGGACTCACGGGGCATATCCAGATAATGAGTAAAAGATGATGAAACATACGAATAAGTGGAACCAGGGTCAAATAATATAGAAGACTCCATCTGGCACACTGAAACAATATATGTGATCACTGCATCTGAAGCAACAACATCTAGCCTAGCAGGAAAAGCATAGAATCAGGCCTGACCACCACCTGATCAGCCTCCCCGTCTTGGGCGACCCCTAGCTGACTGACCCCCACCTCGAGTTGGCTGGGCGGGTGGCAAAGTAACTGGTGCTGAAGTCATAGTCTGACTCCTCTACTGCACTGTACCTCTCGAGCGATGAGGAGATTGTCTTTACATATGCCTAAATTCCCCGCACTCAAAGAAGCTCCCGGTACTGGTGGGTGCTGTAGACTGAATCGGGCCTCGAGAACTAGAATAAAGGCTAGAAGCACCCAGTGCAAATGAACCCTGAACTGAAGGGGCACAGGACTAAATCTGGACTAGAAGGGCACTGAGAGATGACTAGCTCTGATGAGAACTATATGAACCATGGCCGGATGACGCACCACGGAGAACTGGACGACCCGTCTGAGCGTGTCTGTAAGAACGACCCCTACCTCGGTAAAAATGACCCCCCTGAAGGAACACTGCTAAAATAACCTGGACCACGATGCCTCTTGGCCTCCTTCTCTCCATGTTCCTGACTACAAACAATCTCTATCTGCCGAGCAATGTCAACAACCTCATCAAAAGTAGCACTAGATACTCTCTCCCGAGTCATAAATAACTGAAGCTGATATCTGAGGCCATCAATGAACCTCCTAATCCTCTCCCTATCAATGGGAACCAACCAAACTGCATGACGATCCAACTCAGTAAATCTCATCTCGTACTACGTCACAGACATACCATCCTAACGTAACTACTCAAACTATCTGTGCAGCTCCTCTCTGCAAGACTGAGGCACAAACTTCTCCAAAAAGAGAACGGAGAACTACTGCCATGTAAGTCGTACTGCACTGACCGGCCTACGTCTCTCATAAGCCTCCCACCAACTGAAGGCAACCCCAGAAAACTGAAAAGTAGTGAACGAGACCGCACTAGTCTCCAGAATATCCACTGTCCGAAGCATTCGCTGGCACTTATCCAGAAAACCTAAGCATCCTCTGACTCAGCACCGCTAAATGATGGAGGTCGAAGCCTGCCAAATCTCTCAAGTCTCCTCTGCTCATCATCTTTCATAACAGGAACTACCGGGGCCTGAGTAGCTATAGCCGGTTGGACTGGTAGTGCCCTCGATATCTGAAGTCCCTGTACTACCTTATCGGGAGTACGGGCAATAGGGGTATGAGTACTTCCCCCGGCCTGAGAAGTGGTAGGTGCTCCCTGAGCCGAAACCACCTGAGCAAGGCCAGTGCAAACTGTCAATATCTAGGCCAAAGTCTCCTGAAGGCCTAGAATTATAATAGATGCAACCGGTGCCTGAGCTGGTCCCGCTGACTCAACTATATCCGGAATTTGTTCTTGAGCTGGAGCAACTGGTGGTGTTACAGGTGCTGCTCCAACTGCTGTACGAGCTACACCTCAACCTCTACCACGACCCCGCCCTTTCGCAGCCCTAACTGGTGGCTGACCGTCTGATCCGATAGTACGTGTCTTTACCATCAGTGAGAGAATAGAATAACAAAAATTTAGTTTTCGGAATCAAACAAATTTTCACGATAGAATACTAGGAGGTGACATTTTCCTAAGGGTTCGGCAGTTTCTCGAAGATAAGTACAGACGTCTCCGTACTGATCCGCAAGACTCTATTAAACCTGCTCATGACTCGTGAGACCTATGTAACCTAGGCTCTGATACCAACTTGTCACGACCAAAAAATCGGACCTGTCGTCATGGCGCCTATCCCATTACTAGGCAAGCCGAAAACCTTGATAACCCACAATTTCTTTTAAATATTGAAAACATAATAATTAATTTATAAGGGAAAAATCCCACAAATACCGAATATAAATATACTCTCAAAACCTGGTGTCACTGAGTACATGAGCATCTATACATTACAAGTCTGAAAAACAAGGTCTATAAATATCTGAGACCAAATACAGTAAACAAAAGGATAAGGAAGGAGAGACAAGGTATGCGAAACATGACAGGTACCTCTGAATCTCCGGAAAATTGACTATGTGAAAGAATCAACACCCACTATGTCCGGGATCACCTGGATCTGCACACGAAGTGCAGGGTGTAGTATGAGTACAACCAACTCAGCAAGTAACAATAATAAATAAAGAACTGAAAGTAGTGACGAGCTTCACAGCTAAGTCCAAATACAGTACTTTCCAACATAAAAGGTAGGTATGCTTTCAAGTTCAACATTTAAAACTTCACAGTAATTTCATATCTAATTTGACTGAAACCGAAATAATGTCTTTTAGAGTTTTCCAAAACAATTATATATATATATATATATATATATATATCACAGTTGAAATGCAGCAATAATAGAATCAACGCATCCTCTTAGAGTAACAGTCACTAAGTCCTCCCATTCACTCCAACCTCACAGTCACTCTTTCCTCACAATCACTCATTCCTCTCAAACACTCAATACTCGACACTCAGCACTCGGTACTCGCACTCAGTACGTACCTATGCTTACTGGGGGTGTGTACAGACTCCGGAGGGCCTCCTTCAGCCCAAGCACTATATCAAGCCAGTCATGGCATATAATAATGAAACATGCTGCGACGCACAGCTCGATCCCATAAATATCCTTATAATTAGGCCCTCGGCCTCACTCAGTCATCAACTTCTCCAGTCTCTCAGGCTCAGGATGTCATAAAAATTAGCCCAAAAATGATAATATGATGTACCAATAAATAGCAAAAGAGACTGAGACATGATATGAAATGAATGAACATGACTGAGTGTGAAATTACAATTTGAACATGTAATTCAACCATAGAAATGACCCCAGTAGGTACCAACAATAACAACATATGTCTAAGCATGATTTTTAATATGAGTCTCAGCTCAATTTTCTCTAACACGTAGAGAATGCACGGATATCAGCAGATTATTCAACTATACAGTTCAATGGAATTTGACCAAGTCATGATTCTTACGGTGCACGCCCACACGCCTGTCACCTAGCATGTGCGTCACCTCAAAACCAATCACATAAAACATAATCTGGGGTTTCTTACCCTCAGGACTAAATTTAGCACTGTTACTTACCTGAAACCATGTAATTCTTTATTCCGCTATGACTTTGCCTCATGAATTGGCTTCCAAATTACTCGAATCTAGCCACAAATAATTCGATTCAGTCAATAAAATTTATTAGAATTAATTCCATAAGAAAATACTAATTTTCCAAGAAACTCTGAAATTTAGCTCAAAGATCACCGTGGGGCCCACATCTCGGAACTCAATAAAAGTTACAAAATCCGAAATTCCATTTAACCACGAGTCTAACGATACCTACCAAAATCTGACCTCAACTCGATCTCCAAATCTTCAAATCTTATATTCAAATCCCTAAGTTCAAATCCCTGATTTACACCCCAAAAACATGTTATCTAGTTGGATTATTTAATGATAATTTAATATTAAGGAGTGGAAATTATCACAAGGGACTAACCTCAAGTTTTCCTACTAAAACCTCGCTCAAAAATCGCCCAACCCGAGCTTGAAATGCCCAAAAATGGCAAAAGCTCGGAACCCCTCTGTTTTTGTACTGCCCAGGGGTTTCCGCTTCAGCAAATGTTTTAACCATACCTGCGGTCTCGCAGATGCGAGAATTCTTTCGCTTCTGCGGTTACATCGCTTCTGCAGACAGGAAGTCCGCTTCTGCGGAGTGGCACATGCGACGTTTTCTTCGCTTTTGCGAAGGCATCTCCCTTCCCCTTTTCCGCTTCTGCGTGCATTGCTTCGCACCTGCGACCTCGCAGGTGCGGAAATTTCTTCGCACTTGTGACCACTACCCATCTTCACACCCGGTCACTTCTGCGTTGGGCTGGTGCGCACATGCGGCTTCGCACCCGCGATTAGACCTCCGTAGGTGTGAGAAAACCAGAAGCAAAATTTACAGTAGTGGTTTTAAGTGCGAATTTATCCGTTAGCCGTCCGAAACTCACCCGAGACCCTCGGGACTTCAACCAAATATACCAACAAGTCCTAAAACACCACACGAACTTAGTTAAGCCTTCAAATCACATGAAACAATTCTAAAACCACGAATCATACCCCTATTCAAGCCTAATGAACTTTGAAACTTCCAATTTCTACAAACGACGCCAGAACCTATCAAATCACGTCCGATTGAACTTAAATTTTGCACACAAGTCATAAATGACATAACGGACCTATTCAAATTTCCAGAATCATATTCCAACCCCGATATCAAAAAGTCAACCCCCCGGTCAAACTTTCCAAAAATGTATCTTTCGCCATTTCAAGCCTAATTCCACTGCGGACCTCCAAATAATTTTCCGGACGTGCTCCTAAATCCAAAATAACCATAAGAAACTATTGGAATTATCAAAATTTAAATCCGAGGTCATTTACACATTAGTCAACATCCGGTCAAGTTTTTCAACCTAAGTTTTCAATTATGAGACTAAGTGTCTCATTTCACTCCGAAATCCTTCCGGACCCGAATCAACTAACCCGATGAGTCATAAAATATCTGTAAAGCATAAATTGTGTAGTAAATAGGGGAATGGGGTTATAATACTCAAAATGACCTGCCGGGTCATTACAGGCTTGAACACTTAACATCAGAGAGACATCTTATAACGTCACATATACCTTGCGAAATTATGTTCCCTCACAACAAGATCAGTGGAGTAAGTCGAACCACACATTTGAATCAAATACTCAAATATATTTTAAGGACTTATATAAATCAAAGAAATTTCTCACTCTCACAAAGAAGTCACATACATGCACAAAGTACCATAGGCTTGCCTATTATGTAAACCTCCACTAATGTAGGCTTGCTCAATCTAAAATCAATTAGGACTTTTTCATGATTATATTGTGGGCTAAGGGACGGGTAGGATAAAATTAGAAATAGTGATTAACTCCTAAGCACTTTAGCGCATCACACAATTAACTTTAAGCGCATTTTGCTTCAATACATCTTCAATTCCACAAACAATATCATCCCCAAAAACTATTTCCTCTTTCTTTAAGCACTACTTTGATTCATACCCACTAGCAAATACAATATATGCTTATTTTGCTATGCTACATATTTTTTTTTATCTTTGTTTTTCTCAACGATGTATTTTTTTCTATTTTCCAATTTTTCTCTTCTTTACAATTTGTTTGCCAGTAGTGTATTCTTTTACAAAACACGGGCACCTTTTCTCTTTTAGTGGTTCACTCAAAATCCACCCAAGTTCTCTCCTTACTTCTTCTAGAGCTCATTTTATAATTAAAGTGATTTAAGAGGTACAAGGATCAAAACAGTGACAATTCAGAAAAAAGGGATAATTTTATTTGTGGTACGCATTAAGCTCAAAAAGATCAAAGAAAGTCTAAAATTATTTTTCAAATCGAGCAAAACCTAAAATTTCGCTTCAACTCACATGCCAGACAAGGTCTAGACTCAAATGAAATAACATGGACTACATAAATTCTCACCACACATGGCACATGGCTCACTAAGGTTGGTTCCATTCTGACTCTCAAACAATTGCAAGTATTCACGGAGCCACAAAATATTAAGCATTAAGCACAAAGTAAACACAAGCTAATAAAACGAGACATAGGCGTCAATAGACATGCTATCTAACTCAATAAGGCATCATAAGCAACTTCAAATCATAGGGAATGTAATACACATGCTAGAGCCTACATATGCTACTATCAAACTAGTCGAAGGCACCTAGCAAATCTCATTCTTCTCATCCTTTTATTCTCTAAATCCTACTCTACTTTAAAGATTAAAAAACACTACTACCCTGTTCAACTACATCCCGTGAAAACGAACCGAGGAATAAAGAAAAACCACGAGTGATTATTACTACCTAAAAGAATAAAAAGACATATTTTTGAATTTTTCTATTTTTTCATAAACAAATTTTTGTTAGACTTTAAACCCTCAAGAAAACTGTCTATGAGATCCATCATCGGGAAAAGTCCAATATTTTCTATTTTTCTAAAAAACAATTCTTCAATTAAACTAACACAACTAAAATAGCATAGAAAGTCACCCAGACAATCTCCTTAACTAATAAGAGGGTAAAAGAAACTCCTTAGAAGGACAAAGACCGAAGCATTAGCAACTTATGGGGTACTTAGATTTCTCCTAGGCATTATTCTTTGTGCGAGCACCCCATACTTAGTTCTAACCATCTGGCTTGCTGTTGCATCCTTGCAATAACTTTGCTTTCCGTGCTCCTACAAAATAAAAAAAGACACTACAAAAATAATACAATAAATAAACTAAATTAAAAAAACTAAAAATAAAAGAAAGCAGTAAAGTTGGGTTGCCTCCCAACAAGCGCCAGATTTAACTTCACGGCATGACATGAATCACTTTCTGCCTCCACCTCGAGCTTATGCATTGAACCTCAAGTTTTGATTAAAGCTTATGAATATGCTCTTGGGGAGGTACAAATTCTTTCGATCCATAAATTAAATAAATTCTCATGCACTTTTTTAGCTCTTAACCGAGGAGTGTCACCTTTGCCTAGACGACCTTGAAAATTTCAAAATATATGGTTCGTCTACCTATTACCTTGTCTTATTTATATGCTTGTAAGGATCCATTCTTATTTCACCATCCGAACACAATGTAGAGAAGTGCTTGGAATGAGGTTAACCACTCTCAAATACATGAACTTCGAGATGTTCAACTTCCGCTACACAAATGACACTAGATTCAACTAAATATTCTTCCTCAATGTCCTTGATTGATTCTAGTATTACTTCTTCAACATCGGCATCCTCAAATTCTAGTTGGATAGATTGTTGGTGTTCTACTTTGACCTCCTCCATTAGTATCTCAATTTCGGTCTCTAATGCATGCTGCTCCTAGCTACTATCCATAATATTAGCTTGATGAACACTAAAAGCTTCAACTAATTGAGCTACTTGAGCCTTCAAGTTGCCAATAGTTGCCTCTTGCCTTTGGATAGTATTCCATTGCCTTTGTATTTGCAATTTTTTCTCATTATTTCGGTCAGTATCCCCAGGTTCTTTGTTCCTATTAACTTCATAAGAAAATGTAGAACCATCATAATAAGGGGTTGCGGGAGGATAAGAAGTATAAGCACAGTCATAAAAGTGACCATCTTGACCACCACACACATCACATATATTCCACATATAAGATTGTGTTGGTGCACATAACTCACTCTCCAGAATATTTTGACAATTTTGCCACAGATGGTTTTCTCCACAATAAGTACAGGGAATATTAATATTAGAATTACCAACATTGAAACTCTCATAATTCCAAGATGCCATGTTTCTCAAATCAACAAGTAAACTAAAATAAATAAAAATCAAATACTAAAAACAAATAAAAATTCAAACTTTAAACCTAGCAATATGTACACCTACAACTACACTGTTAGTTCGCTGGCAACGGTTTATAAGTAGGGATTTTGACTGCTTATTAGCACTTCTAAATTTTTTTTTTTAGTCCGAAAGTATTGAATTGTGTTCCCGAAACTAATAAAATTGTGCAAATTACAGGAATGTTGGAAGTTTGGTCTCCCACGATGAAATCCGACTAAAAAGGGAGTGTTCCGAAGCACAAGACAATAAAGGGCGTAGAAGCAAAGATTTACGGTCCGCAGAAGGAATTCTGCTGCCGCAAAAGAAATTACCGACCATAGAATTCCATCTGTGGCTGCAACCCAAGTAGCAGAACCCAACAGGCTTTTCAGAAATTTGCGGACCACATATGAATTGTGTGGCCGTATAAATGAGCTTTCACTGACAAAGATTCAAAGTTCAGAGAATATGCAAGAAGACCAAGTCCTGAAGCCTTTGTGAAGTGCATACCACATAAGAAATATGTGGTCGTAGTCCAGAAATGTGCTACTGCAGAATCTTCCATACTGCCAACTGCAGAAATCTGCGGACCGCACATGGAATTGTGCGGCCGCAGAACCTCCCGTGGGACATTTTTGTCCGCGATTTTTGGCCCCGTACAAATAGACGACTTTCACAAAATTAGGCCAAGTTTTAACATTAAAAGCTGATGTAGCCGTTTTTTTGAAGCAAATATACTACTAAATCATTCCCCTAGTAGCTGATATATATAATAAATCCAAAACTAGGTAAAACTTACATATTTTTTAAGTAACCTACAAACAAAAAATACGATAAAGAACTGCAATGGCTATTGCTACCAAATACAATATAGCAGTAGCGTAATGAAAGATATAAAATACAAGGCTAGTAATTTGAAACATCCAATTGTTACCGACGATTGTGAAAGCACACACCAGTTGCCAATAATTTGTTGTAGCACCTACAAATCTCTCACGAGGCGCCATTTGTTGCAATCCAAATGAGTAGGTATGTTTAAATCCAGTAGTTGTAAAGCAAAGAATTTTGGACATTGTGAACTTGGGGCTGAATATTCCAGCATCATGTTTGATACATTAAACATGAATTTGAGATGAAAGCATAATATAGACAGAGCTGCTTGCTTGATACATGAGGACAATATAATGTCTTCTCATCTCCAGATTGAGCATGCATGCACACTACTACCACTGGATAATGATATGACCCTATACTGTCAATACCAAAAATAGATGTAAGCAACAGTTTTCCTTGTATTTCATGTGAGTAGATATCCTCAGTTTGATATACCAATACCAACAATTCATACACAAAGAAGCTGATCATATGTGCAGCTATATAATTCTGTGAATAAATGCAATCACATCTAGTATAAGCCTTATCTATGAGTTGCATGCTTGACTCTATGGTTCTATATGGTGTTAAACCACCCCCAAAATGAGCATGATAACATGATAATACCCCTGAGAAATAGTCTAACACCACACAAACATTACACAGTAGTCAAGCTCAGGCCATATGATAACTGTCTGTGTAGGTACATCTGATTGATGTCCAAACCAAGATGCTTGTGATGTATAGCAAGATAGCTTTCATTTTTCTGAATCTGATGTGTACTGACATCTGTGTTGTTTCTAAGCACGTACAACAGATTGCTGATCACTTCAAGCTAATTGAAATTGATATGTATAGCATGATTGTGTTGTCATCTGTGTTGCTGATGTGTTGTTGTTGTAATGTGTTCAAAAACCTCCATAATGAGCATTGCAATATGCTAACACCTCTGGGAGTTAATACTAGCACAAATTGGCAGTAAAAATCTTCATAGGAGCAACACACATATGTTGTGTAGAAATAGTAATGCTTGACTGATGTTCTACTGAGTATTTGTGATGTCAACACCCCTCTGTATACTTTCCAAAGCAATCTTATCCTATCTATGAAACCTGCAAAATGAAGCAAACAAGTTAGGATGTAATGTTGTGCTCCCAGGTTCCTGTGTGTGCTGCAAGCTTTAAAGATGACTGGGTGGTGAGTGATGGTGAAAGGCTGTTGTTGGTGCTAGCTTGTGAGTCTCCTGTTAGTTATCTTCAAGTCATTCCCACATAACAGTAAGCAATGGGAACTCCAACTGGCAGTTAATAACAGAGCAAACACTGAGCATTAATCAATTAAACCAATAATTGTTGAGGAAGCAGTATTGGTTCTACTGAAAACCATCATTTCTGTGATTGTCTTCTGTGCTGAAGCAGTGCGGGTTGAGTATCCTTTGGTATCTGTATGAAACTAGTCTATACTATTGCCTCAGTTTTCTGAGCCTATTATTAACACCTGCAAAATGTAGCAAAGAAGGTTAGAAAATGTGTTTATGCTCCCAGACTGTTGTATTTTCTGGTGGCAATGAAGAGGTTTTGGATTGCAGGGGAATAGCCATAACCAATCAAGCATCTATACCTTTCAATTGGCATATACTTGAACTGCAGATTCAATATTTGTTATTGGTGCTGCAGCCAAGCATTTACAAGTGGTCACAACATAATGTGCAAATCCCTGGAGATGTGCAAAAATAATTAGTCCATGCTATCGCCTTAGTGTTCTGAGGACATTGACTATAGCTTGTTGGCATATTACAGTCAACACTACTCAAGCATCTACATCCTACAAGACTGGTGTATGTAAGCGCAGTAGAGTAAAAAAGGAAATAGATCCCGTATAGTTTGTTGTTGTGCAATAATACCTATAACTATAACCAAACAAATATGTCTGTGTAGAAGCAGTGCAAGTTAAGCATCCTTTGGTATCTGTATGAAGTCAACACTACTCAAGCATCAACACCCTTCAAGCCTGGTGTATGTAAGCCCAGTAGAGTGAGAGAGGCAACAAATCCCCTATAGTTTGGTGTTGTGTAATGATAGCTATAACTATAACCAAACAAATATGTCTGTGTAGAAGCAGTGCAGGTTGAGCATCCTTTGGTATCTGTATGAAACTAGTCTATACTATTTCCTCAATTTTCTAAACCTGTTATTAACACCTGCAAAATGTAGCAAACAGTGTTAGGAAATTTGTTTGTGCTACCAGACTGTTGTGTTTTCTGGTGGCAATGAAGAGGTTTTGGATTGCAGGGGTATAACAACTATAACCAATCAGACATCTACACCATTCAATTGGCATGTAGTTGAACTATAGATTCAACAATTGTTAAACACCGTGGCTATGCTATTATCAGTAGCTAGATTTTTACTAGGGTTGTGACTAAAGGTGACAGGGGACCGACCGATCATCGAACCGGGCCGGTTATCGGTTTTTCCATACCGGTTTTACCGAGTCCAAGTCTATCCGGTTATTTAATGAACCGTTTTTTTTAATTTTTTTTGTGTAACTACCGTAATTTATATTAAGATAAAATAAAAATATAAAACAAAAAAAAGAATTTTATAAAAAGAATATTTGAATAAAGGATGCAAATGCTTTAAAATCCTTATATTTGAATATTTCATTAAGAATTTAATATAATAGAATACAATGAAGATGAATAAAAATTGCACTTATAAATTGCAATCTTTTTTTATTTCAAACTTACAAATTAAAGTTTACATTTAAGAATAACAAAATTAAATAAAAAAGAGTAAATTCAAAGTTCAATTATTAAATATAAATTCACAACTTCAAAGATTTTGCATTGCCTTAGTAAATTCTTCATAATTGATATGAACTTCTTGGCCATCTTCTGGAGTGTTAAATTCAGATGGGTGATCATATGTTTAGTATATCTCCAAGTTCCTCATCTTCTGGTTTATCAACATATTCACGTCCCTAATTTCTTCGTTCCGATCTAATCCAATCTCTGAAACATACTAAAACTTCCAAAGCATTGCTTCCCAATGAGTGACGGGTGTCTCCTAGTTGCTGTCTTGCTTGACTAAATGCACTCTCTGATGCAATAGTTGAAATTGACACATTCAGCACGTCCCGAGCCATAGCGGAAAGAATAGAAAATTGCTTCATCCCAAAGGTGAAAATTCCTTTATGGGAGGCTCTGATTGCTTTTGCAAGTAGAATTAAAGTTCATCAATGTTTCTGCTAATGGTTTGAGTGAATGAAAATGTAGACCAAATATTATAACCATCAAGGCCTTCATCTTCGTCCATAGTAGCAGATGCAATAGAAGTACTGCTATGCATAGTGGGATTAACATTGCCTGCATTAATAGAAGCATCATCAATTATATTTGCATAATAATTATATAATTATTGTAAATAATCATTTAGCTTGTTCATACAACAATATATATATCTGGGGTTTCATTTGGTCCAATCTCCATATAAGTATATAAAGCATTGATTAATTGGTGACAACTAGACATCTTAATAGAAGGATTTAAAACAACACCAATTAAATAAATCGCAGGAATTGGAAAGAAATATTTTTTGAATTTTGCTTGCATTTGTTCAACAACATCCTTATATTTTTTTTCTTCTTATATTCAGAGAGTAGAAAAGAAATTTCAGCTATATGTACTAAAGTCATAGTAATTACTAAAACTCCAATGTTACCCCGAAGAAATATCAATTTTTCAAAGTTCAAACTTCAAATAATACCATAAATTAAATTCCAAAAAAATGAGTGCCAAATAATTGATTGCAATTTAGGCGAAGAATGAGAGAATTCTAATTGAGAATTTGAGTTTGAGAAATGAGAGATGAGTGAAGAAATGAAGGGGGGGGGGGGTGTATTTATAGTTTATCAAAGGGCTAAATTAGTAATTACTAAAAGTGTTACTATTTTTTAAAATTATACCCAAAAAAGGGCTATTCTTGCAAAATATCTGTTAGGCAACAATCAAATTAGAAGCTGATTGTTGCCAACGGTCAAGTTAATTTTTTTTTTCTGAAATAGCCATTGGACCGGTCCGGTTAACCGGTTCACCAGTGAATTGACTTTACTGGTTTAGACCGGTCTGGCTAACCAGAATTTCGAATCTAACCAGCTCAACCCCTTATCCCCTCAAACCTAGCCCTGCCTGGCCCCCTACCTACCGGTCCGGTCCAGTACGGTTTAATATCGGCCTGGGCCGGTCAGGAACCGGGTCAACCCGGCCCGTTAAATACCATAGTTGTGACCCAACTCTAGTGTGTAAACCTTATGAGTGATTAATTTTATGCTTGTTTATGATTAAGTGTTGATTATTTAGCTTAGTTCATGCTTAAATTTTAGAATTAATGGTTGCAAACATTGATTCATGCATATTTGACTTGGTATCTACTTGAGAAAGAGAGACCTAGTCTAGGATAACTTGGCTAACAAGGAATTAGGCTAATTGAGAGATTGATTAGCCTAATTAAAAGGTTCACACTAGCGATAGTAAGAACCCAACTTAAGCTCATATCAACTATTTTATTTGATACCCATTTGGACTTGAAAAAGTAAAATTGACAAAATCACTCTCTGACCGAGAGGTATTAATGAGTAACATAGAGTTGAGAGCTATAATACACCCCAATCAACAGAATAAGTATTAACGTCTTTATCTCATTAGGCAAACACCTAGGTTATGGTCACAACCCTAGGCTTTTAAAGTATTTGAAAAAATATCAAAAATATTCATCTCTAGTTTATTTACTTTAGTTTGCAATCAGTAGAGTTATAATAGAAGTATAAATCAAAACTCTGTTGTGAAAGTGCAATTTAGGTAGTCCATTCACTTGCTTCAAATATATACTCCTGACACCCATTATGACTCCCAATGGATTCGATCCTGACTCATAGTTGGGTAATTATTATGCATACGACCGTATCATATCTCTTATTGAGGTGTGTTGTGGACGTCATCAATTTTTGGCTCCGTTGTCGAGGAGTTAAAATGGTGTTAGCTATATATTTGGGCTTGTTTTTGGAATATCTTCTTTTCTTTCCGTGTTACTAACTTGTGCGAGAAATCATAGGTACAACCATGGAGAACAATGAGCTCGAAAATTTACCTTTGAGGGACGTGGACGTCGAGGATGAGCAAGTTGATGAGGTTTCTCTTGAACCTCAAGCAAATATAAGAGGCTGAGTGCCTCATGACAATGTCCCCACTCCACGCCCACCTCCACCACGAGCAGCTCCGCGCCGAATATTACCCAATAAAGGATACGCAAGTGCAATAGTCCCTCCCAGTATTAGGGTGGACAACTTTCAAATAACCAATGTGATGCTCACTTTGCTTGAGCAACGATGTTTATTCACCGATGCTCCAACTCAAAATGCGTACAAACATTTGAAGGGTTTTGTGGATACTTGTTGGGGGAGCAAACAAACAAATGTCTCCGAGGATGCATTGAGGCTAAGGCCTTGTCCCTTTTATTTACGGGGGAAAGATTTAGATTGGTTGGAACGATTGCCGAACCATTCCATTCACACTTGGGATGAGTTGGCGGAAAAGTGTATTTCTAAGTTCTTCTCTCCGGGGCACATGGCTACACTTCGAGATGAGATTTTGGCATTCAAGCAAGAGCTGAATGAACCACTACACAAGATATGGGAATGTTATAGAACAATGGTTAAGGAATGTCCCAACAACGATATGATGAAGAACATGATTCAACAAACTTTCTATCGTGGGATTAACACAACCAACCAATGTATAGTGAATCAACTTGGGGGTGGGAACTTCATGACTATGCCTTATGCGGAGGCGTGTGAGATTTTGGATGAGATGGTGGAAACGTCATCAGCTTGGCAATCCCGGGCCAATGTTCCACAAGGTGACCCAAACATGATCCACCTTCACAAAGAGTTGCAAGACCATGGGCAAGCCGTTGCCGAATTGATAACCACCATGACACAACTAGAAAAGGCCCAACTAAATCAAATGCAAAATCCCAAGCAAGTCAATGCCATGGAGGGAGTGAACATGATGGTGAACAAGAGGAGGAAAAAGGGTCCACAAGTGCAAAATCGAGTGGAGAATTATGTGCAACAAGATAGTGGTTTGAGCAAGATGATTCCTACAATGAACAAGAGGAGGAAGTGAAATATGTGAACAACTTTCAAGGGCAAATAAACAACTTCAAAGGCCCAAACCAACAACAATGGAGACCTCAAAACAATCAACGCAATTGGAATTATAACAATCATGACAATTGGAACGGAAACAACAATCAAAATAATTGGCATAACAAAAACAATCAAGGAAACTGGAGTGGAAATAATCAAGGAAATTGGAGGGGGGGGAGTAACAATCAAGGCGGATGGAACAATAATCTAAGGCAACCGGGGGTCGGGTTTTCAAAGGCCCCCGATGTATCAACAACCCAGCAACCCGCCTCCTTATCCTTCCCATAGTTCAAGTTCTACAAACAACGAGAAGGGGCATATTGAAAATATGTTCAAGCAAATGATGGAAAAGAATGCCCATTCGAATGCGCAACTTGCCTCACACAACACATCAATCTGCAACCTAGAAGTTCAAATGGGGCAGATCTCCCAAGCTCTAAATTCTCGTCCTAAGAGGGCACTACTAAGTGACACGGTAGTAAACCCAAAGGGTGGAAACAACATGGGGCATGCCATGTGGAATAGGTGGGAATGCACCCACCTCAAGTCAAAGGCAACTTGTGGATGATGAGTAAATGGTGCAAGAAGAAGAGATCCCAAAAAATGTGGTGCATCCTAATGATGAAGTTCGGATTGATATTGATGATATTATGGAAGAGACTCGGGAGGAGGTGAACCTGTCTAGGGATCACATTATTGACATACCCGAGAAAGTAATGAAAAAGGCTAAGGCACCATTGCCTAAGCCTCCACCTCCATACCCACAAAGACTTGCCAAGCAAAATGGTGAGAATCAATTCAAGAAATTCAAATGATGAAGAGTCTCTCAATCAACGTGCCATTAGTTGAAGCTTTGGAAAAAATGCCCGGTTATGCCAAGTTTATTAAGGATCTCATGAAAATAAAGCGGCCAGTGAATTTTGAAACTATCAAAGTCACTCATTAAGTGAGTGCAATTGTGCATTCAATAGCTCCTAAGTTGGAGGATCCCGGTGCTTTCACAATTCCTTGTACAATTGGAAGTGCCGAGTTTGCTAAAGCTCTTTGTGATCTTGGAGCAAGTATCAATTTGATGCCCTATTCGGTTTTCAAGACGTTGGGGATTGGGCAACCATGACCCACCTCTATGAGATTACAAATGTCCGATCGTACTATGAAGAGGCCTTTGGGAGTGATTGAAGATGTCTTGGTTCGTGTTGATAAATTTATTCTTCCGGCGGATTTTGTCATTCTAGATTGTGAGGATGATTATGAAGTGCCAATCATTCTTGGGAGACCTTTCCTTGCTACGGGGAAGGATCTTTGTGATGTTGAAGCGGAGAACTTACATTCCGGGTTGGTGATGAAAAAGTGGTATTCCATGTGTGCAAGTCCCTGCGGCAACCAAATAGCAATGAGGTATGTTCTTTTGTGGAGTTGGTGACCGATGTTATTGTTGATGAAACAAGTACTACAATCAGTGTTGGTGATATGTTGGAGGCCGTCTTGCTTAACTTTGATGATGACGAGATGGATGGTTTCATGGAATGTGTGAACTCTTTGGAAGGAATGGGGTTGTAAAACTATGCACCCCAGAAATTATCTTTGGATCTTGAAAATAGGACAACTCCTCCTACAAAGCCTTGTATTGAAGAGCCTCCTACCTTGGAGTTGACTCCATTGCCTCCACATCTTCGGTATGAATTTCTTGGCCCTTGTTCTACTTTACCGGTTATTCTTTTCTCTTGTTCGACTAACGTGCAGATAGATTCCACATTGGCGGTGCTACAAAAGAAGAAGAAGGCTATTGGGTGGACATTGACAGATATTCGGGGGATAAGCCCCGCCTTTTGCATGCATAAGATCAAGTTGGAGGAGGGCGAAAAACCATCTATTGAACATCAAATGAGACTTAATGAGGCTATGCAAGAAGTTGTCAAGAAGGAGATTATCAAGTGGTTGGATGCCGGGGTGGTCTAACCCATCTCCGATAGTTCGTGGACTTCTCTAGTTCAATGTTCCCAAAGAAGGGGGGCATGAAGGCCGTAACCAATGACAAGAATGAGTTTATTCCTATAAGAACGGTGACCGGATGGAGGGTGTGTATGGACTATCGCAAGCTCAACAAAGTCACAAAGAAGGATCACTTTCCACTTCCTTTCATAGATCAAATGCTTGATAGATTGGCCGGTTGTGCTTTCTATTGCTTTCTTGATTAGTATTTGGGCTACAACCAAATTTTTATTGCTCCGGAAGATCAAGAGAAAACAACCTTTACATGTCCTTATGGTACTTTCGCCTTCAAGCGGATGCCACTTGGTTTGTGCATTGTACCAGCGACTTTTTAAAGGTGTATGATGGCTATCTTCACGGACATGGTGGAGGACAACCTTGAAGTTTTCATGGATGACTTCTCGCTACTTGGAGATTCTTTTGTTGATTGTCTTGCTAATTTGGATAAAGTGTTGTCTACATGTGAAGAAACAAATTTGGCACTTAATTGGGAGAAATGTCATTTCATGGTCGTGGAAGGAATTGTCCTGGGACACAAAATCTCAAAGCATGGAATTGAAGTTGACAAGGAAAAAATTGAGGTAATTTCTAAACATCCACCTCCAATTTCGGTGAAGGGTGTGCGGAGTTTCTTAGGCCACGCGGGGTTTTACCGGCATTTCATCAAAGATTTCTCTAAGGTGGTGAACCCGTTGTGCAAGCTTATTGAAAAGGTGCTAAGTTCAATTTCAATGATGATTGCATGAGGGCTTTTGAATTGTTGAAATTCAAGTTGACAACTTCTCCATTCATCACCGCCCCAAATTGGAGTGTCTCTTTTGAACTCATGTGTGATGCAAGTGACGTAGCGATTGGGACTGTTCTGGGGCAACACATCAACAAAATTTTCATCCGGTCTACTATTCTAGTAGACTATGAATAGTTCCCAAGTCAACTACACCGTTATGGAGAAAGATCTCCTTACCATTGTGTTTGCGATTGAGAAGTTCTGCCCGTACTTGATGGGTGCAAAATTCATTGTCCACATGGATCATGCGACGCTTTGTTATCTTATGAGCAAGAAGGACTCCAAAGCTCAGTTGATGAAATGGGTGCTTTTGTTGCAAGAGTTTGAAATTGGCATACAAGATAGAAAAGGGAGTAAAATCCAAGTGGCAGACCACTTGTCTCATTTGGAGGAGGAGAGGAGGCTGCATGCCGGCCTTGAAATCAATGACTCTTTCCCCGATGAGCAACTCTTGGCTATTACAATGAAAGAGGTGCCATGGTTTGCGGATATAGTAAATTTTCTTGTGTGTGGAATCATTCTGGATGAGTTCACTTCAAACCAAAGGAAGAAGCTCAAACGGGATTGTCAAGATTATTATTGGGATAAACTATACCTTTTCCGGATTTGTACGGATAGGGGTGATTAGAAGATGTATACCAGAAGAAAAGCAAGGTAAAATTCATGGGGCTTGTCATTTGTCGCCATATGGTAGTCATCATGGTGGCGCAAGAACGGCAGCCAAAGTGCTTAGTTGCGGCTTCTATTGGCCCACTCTTTACAAGGATGCAAGTGAGCTAGTGAAAAGATATGATAAATGTCAATGGGCCGGTGGAATCTCAACGAAGAATGAAATTCCTCTCACAACTATTTTGGAGATTGACATTTTTGACATATGGGGTATTGACTTCATGGGCCCTTTTGTCAGTTCCTATGGAAACACCTACATCTTGGTCGCGGTTGATTATGTGTTCAAATAGGTTGAGGTCGTTGCTTTACCCAAAAATGAGGTGGCTTTCTTGAAGAAGAATATTTTCACAAGGTTTGGTACTCCACGTGCTATTATAAGCGATGGGGG
>AWOL01S0024728.1:0-14123 GCA_000715115.1 Nicotiana otophora | reverse complement strand
GGGACAATTTGCTTAGCAAGTATGGTGTTACTCACAAAGTCACGACTCCTTATCACCCACAAGCTAGTGGGCGAGTGGAAGTCTCCAATAGGGAGATAAAGAGTATCTTGTCCAAAACAGTAATGCTAATCAGACGGATTGGTCCAAGAAGCTTGATGAAGCATTATAGGATTATCGGGCGTCTTAAAAAACACCTATCGAAATGTCGCCATACCGGTTGGTGTTCGGAAAATATTGTCATTTTCTGGTGAAACTAGAGCACAAGGCCATGTGGGCTATAAAGAAGTTGAATCTTGATTGGAATTTAGCCGCTAACTTGAGGGTTGCACATTTAAATGAATTGGATGAGTTTCGGTACCATGATTATGCAAGTTCATCCTTATACAAAGAAAATATGAAATATCTTCATGACAAATACATTTGGAACAAAGGGTTCAAGGTGGGCAATCTTGTATTGTTGTTTAACTCAAGGTTGAGGATGGTTCCCGGGAAGCTAAAGTCTAAATGGAGTGCCCCTTTTGAAATTGTGGGTGTGGTACCTTTTGGTGCATTGGACTTGAAGAACAAAAACAATGAAGTATTCTGAGTTAATGGTCACCGGGTGAAGCACTATTTGGGAAAGGTTGGAGATAGACATGTCGTGGTGGGAGGGTATTTTACGTCGTGCCACGACGTTAAATCAGGCGCTTCTTGGGAGGGAACCCATGTTTCTTTTCATTTTTCTTTTTGTAGTTAGGTGTTATTTTTTTTTCTAACTTGATTTGAAGTGTGCTACAGGGCTAAGTGTGACTTACAGGAATTGTGGACCAAACATTTGGCTAAGTGCTCTAAGAATTGCAGACCGCAGTTGATTTATGTGGACCACACAATTATGGTTGTTGTAGAAAAAGTGCAATGCAGCAGCACAATTATCTTGTGGACCGCACAAATGAAAGGTTGAAAATACCCACTCTCTGAAGTTTAGCATGTCATAGAAAAGGGTGATTTGCGACCGCACAGGAAATATGCGACCACACATGAACATCTACGGCCGCATACAAAATGTGCGGACCGCAGATGAGATGCTGAGATGGATTCACTAGGTCACAAAGTGCGGTCCGCACATGAAAATGTGCGGCCATACTCGCTATTCTTTCCCTTAGCCAACCATCTGGTATAAATAGAGAAATAGGGCCATTTGTACATTTTTCACTCTCTGAACAAAAAAGTAGTGGCCTCTTGAAATTTATTGGTGATTTCATCTGTCCACACACACAACATCTTTGATCAGTCACTCATTACACTGATTCATCTGGTATGCTTCAATTTCTTGTTAATACGTTTCTTTTAATTTATAGATTTTTAGTTGTTTTAGGCCATTTGTCATTAGAATTCAATTGTATATCCATGTGGGGGTAAATCTGTAATGGGTAAACTAATACATGCTCTATGGGGACTGGGTTAACATATTTCCATGCTTCTATTATGTTGCCATGTCAAATTGTGCCCAAAATTGAAAAACCTAGATATAAAAAACTGAACTGTTCGTAATTTTTGACTTTTGCGGCCGCATCTGAGTTTGTGCGGTCCGCAGATTTTTATTTTAGGGCAACATAGTGAAAGAAGGGATCTTCGACTACAAGATAAAATGTGCGGATAGCATATCTCCTATCGCGGCTGCAAAACAACCCTTTTACTGTTATCAGAGAATCCCTACCTTGAGACTCCAATGTGCGAACACAAGTTTAATTGTGTGGACCGCAAAAATCATGTTGCGCCCGCACATCAGCCAATTCTTTGTTATCAGAGATGTTGCATTTGTTATGTCTTAGAGGTGTGGCCGTAAGTGAAATTGTGTGGACTGCACTTCACTTTTTCAGCCGCGAAACAAAATTGTGTTGTTCGCAAAGTCCTCATTTGCGGCTGCAAGAAAAATTGTGCGGACCTCAGTTCTTGTTCCCTGCAAGCATGCTTTGATTGAACACCCTCACTGTGTACTCTGGTGATCCTTTATTTGTATATCTCATGTGTATGTTTCAACATTAAATTACAACTAACAATCGCCTTTGTTTGATATAGACAATGGTTCGATTTAGAGGATACGACGACACTTCAGAAAGGAGATGTGAACCTTCTCGGGGCCGAGGCAAGAGTGCCCTTGCCCTTGGCCAACCAAAGACAACAAGGAAGAAAGCAACAACTGGCAGAGGAAAAGGTGCATATCCCTCCGAGACGAGCTCATATATCCCGTCTAGGGAAGTATCAGAGGGCAACTCAACCTCTATTCAGGAGTATCCGGCCATACAGTCGAGGCTGCTCAGGCGATACCATCTTAAGGACGAGCCATCCTCATCTCATAGCACTTCCAAGGGATCAGAGAGTGCTAGTTGGGCTTCTGAGCCATCGACTACACCAGTCCCTGAGGCACAGAATGCTCCAGTTCATGATATCCCCGATGATGGCAGAGGGGGAGATGCTAAAGCTGCCGATCTTGAAAGATCGAAGAAGAAAGAGGTATGGGAGGATGTCTTTGTTAGCCTGGGCGCCTTCACCAGCTTCCGTGTGCGGTGGCCAGCAAGGTCGCTAACGCTTGAGCAACAGTTTCTGTTGACAGATTTGGAGAGGTACAACCCAGCAATTTTGAGACAGCTCAGGGCACGCAAGGGGTGGATGTAGTTCATTCAGAGTGTAGTGGATGCCAAAGAGTACCTTGTCCATGAATTCTACACCAATGTGTCTTGATAGTAGGCTATAATTGCATGTTTTAGTCTCTTATTGCACTCTAATTTACTGCACTTTAATTGAGTTTGAGATTTAATCGCTAGTTTTATGCACAAATTATGCGTTTTATGCCTTGTAGGAGTGATTCCAAGTGATGTAGATGTTACGGAATGAAATCAAGCTATTTTGGAGCTTTGAAGTATGAGTAAAAGCCGAAGGATTAAGTTGGGATTGTGTTCGAGGATCAACGGATAATAGTGCACTTAATGAGAGAAACAAAGAATTGAGTAGGAAGACACCCAGGTGCATGGTCACGCACTGGTCACGCACTGGGCGCGCAAGTAGAGCAGTACACTATCCAAAGTGCGCGGCTAGTGCGCGAGCACACCTCCAGGTGCGCGGCCGCGCACATCCAATCCAGAAACTCCTCCCAGGCCTATTTTTGTAATTTCAGAGATGATTCTTTTGGATCTATATGAAGCCCAGCTTGCCTAAAAACTGGGTATCTGAACTTGGATGAGAGAATTTTGGACCTAAGGAGACGAAGGAGGAGTTGGAAGAACACAAGCATAAAGATTTCATCATTCCTTCCCCACTCCAGATCCGAGTTTGGATTGAATTTTTGTTTTCCTATACTTTAGTTCCAATTGTGAAAAACTTTTCCATGTCTATGGAGTAGATCCCTTTGGGTTTTGACTAGATTTTGTGTATTGATGATTGTTTGTGGATCATAACATTATTTTTATGTATTTGAATCGTTTTTGAAAGATTTAATTGCCGCATCTATATTCACTTGTTCTTGTAATCGAAAGAGGCATAACTTGTGATATCTTTGCATTATATTATTAGTTGAGTTCATAGATTCTTCTAAGTAATCGAAAGAAGCTGGTTGAATCATTGATTAAACCTAGTTGGAAAAATAATCAAAAGAGGTATTTCCTAAAGACCGATCCACTACGCATTCTTGCATATCTTCACTGTGCTTAATTTGGTTCATCTCGTGAGGTTAAGAATTAATCGAAAGAGGAGTTTTTCCTGAATGTTTGAACTAATAATAGAGTGAATGCGAGAGTTTCACATGGTCATTGAAAGTGAATTATCTAGAGTTAGATCCCGAATAATTATCTTGCACCTATCTTGTCAAGACCCTATTTTTTCCCACAGATAATCTTAGTTGTTTATTCTTTGTTTCGATAGTCCCTAGTCAATAGCCTTAAATTCTTACTTAAATTCGATCCCTAGGCATATAAATCTCAATTGTTGATCCTTACCGGATAACAATTGACGAGCACAAAGCACACTTAAATTGTGCCCGCTAGTCAAAGATAGTATAGTATAATATCGTATCCACATGGATTAGAGTTAAACAATATTATCGTAGTTTGTAGCTAGATTTGCTATCCAAGATGATCAACAATTTAGATTTATATGGTTAATACTAAAAGTAATTAAGAATCTAGTGCTAATTGACTAATGACAATGGTAGCAAGGACTAAGCAAAGGAAGATATCAGTGGGAGAAAATGGGGTTTTGATAGGATAGGTGCAAGATAATTGTCTGGGATTTAACTCTAGATAATTCACTTCTAATGTTCAAGTAAGTCTCTCGAATTCACTTAATTAATAGTACAATTGTTTAGCAGAAACTCCTTTCTCGATTAAGTCTCAACCTCTCAATATGAACCAATTTAAGCTCTGTGAAGATATGCAAGAATGCATAATAGATTGGTCTTTAGGAGAACCTATCTTGATTATCCTCTTAACCAGGTTTAATCGATGATTCAACTAGCCTATTTTGATTACTTAGAAGAATCTATAAACTCAACCAACAACATAATGCAATGATATCACAAGTTATGCCTTTTTCGATTACCAGAACAAGTGAATAAATATGCAAAAATTAAATCGTCTAAAAATAATTCAAATACATAAAAATAGAGTTATAATACACAAACAATCATCAACAACCCAAATCCATCAAAACCCAAAAGGTTCTATTCCATAGACATGGAGAAGTTCTTCACAAATGTAACTAAAGTATAGGAAAACATAAATTCAATCCAAACCCGGATCTTGAGTGAGGAAGGAATGATGAAATCCTTATGCATGTGTTTTTCCAACTCCTCCTTAGCCTCCTTGGCTTGCTTAGGTCGAAATTGTATCAAAAATCCCAAAAGTGGTATTTTCCCGTATATTTAAGCCATCCCCCAATAATCCTCGGACGAAATTACCCTTTTTAGTGAAATTGGGAAGTCACTCTAACATTTTTGGGCTACTGCGTCTCCCCATGCAGCGCGCATGTAGGAAATTCCAGAATGTGCCAAAATATGATTTCTGGCCACTTTTTGCACTAGCGCCTCGTGGCATGGCCCGGGGCGCTAGTGCCGCGGGGTGGTAGTGCAAATGTTTTGGATGAAAAATTTATATTTTCATACGGAAATAATTTCTTTAATTTTTATTGACTGAATCAGATTATTTATGGCTATATTCGAGGTGTTTGGAGGCTAATTCACGAGGCAAAGGCATTGCAGAATAAAGAATTACACGGTTTGAGGTAAGTAACAGTTCTAAATTTGGTCATGAGGGTATAAAACCCTGGATTAGGTATTATGTGATTGGTTTTGAGGTGACGCCCATGCCAGGTAAAGGATGTGTAGGCGTGCACCATAGAGATTTTAACTTAATCAATTCCATGGAACTGTGTGGTTGAATAATCTGTTGATATCCATATATTTTTTCACGTATTAGAGAAATTGAACTATAAATCATGTTTAAACTATGTGTTGCTACTGTTGGGATCCACAGAGGTCGTGTACATGTTGAATTATCTGTTAAATTACTAGTTTATACTCACTCATGGTCTTACTTGCATATTACATGTTAGTCTCTCTCTCTCTTGTTCATTATTGATGCATCATATCACTGTGGTTGGGCTGCTTATCGTGATTTCTGATACCCCGAGAGACTGGAGAGGTTGATGACTGAGTGAAGCCGAGGTCCTAATTGTGAGGATATTTATGGGATCATGATGCACGTCGCAACATGTTTCATTGATTTATGCCATGATTGGCTTGTTGTAGCGCTTGGGCTGAAGGAGCCCCTCCAGAGTTTGTACACACCCCCAGTGAGTGCTGGTACCTACTGAGTGTGAGTGCCGAGTACTGAGTGATTGAGAGGAATGAGTGACTGTGAGGAATGAGTGACTGTGAGGAAAGAGTGACTGTGAGGTTGGAGTGAATGGGAGGACTGAGTGATTATTACTCTGAGAGGATGAATTGATTTCATTATTGCTGCATTTCAGCTGTCATATATCACTGTTTTGGAAATTTTTGAAAGACATTATCTTTTGTTTCAGTCGAAGTTGATATGAAATTACTGTGGAATTTTAAATGTTCAACTTGAGAGCACGCCTACATTTGTATGTTAAATATTACTGTATTGGACTTAGATGTGAAGCTCGTCACTATTTGCAGTTCTTATTTATTATTGTTACTTACTGAGTTGGTTGTACTCATACTACACCATGCACTTCGTGTGCAGATACAGGTGATCCCGGATACTATGGGTGTTAATTCTTTCGCACAATTGATTTTCCGGAGATTCAGAGGTAGCTACCGTGTTTCGCAGAGCTTGTCCCTCCTTCCCTAGCTCCTCATTACTATATTTGGTCTTAGACTATTAAAGACCGTATTTTCCAGACTTGTAATGTATAGATGCTCATGTACTCAGTGATTTTGGGTCGTGACAAGCTGGTATCAGAGCCTAGGTTACATAGGTCTCATGGGTCATGAGCAGGTTTAGTAGAGTCTTGCGGATCGGTACGGGGACGTCTGTACTTATTTTCGAGAAGCTGCCGAACCCTTAGGAAAAATTCAGTTTCTTGTATTCTGTCGTGCGAATTTGTTGATTCCGGAAACTAAATTTTTGTTATTCTATTCTCTCACAGATGATGAGGAGACGTACTACCGGATCGGACGGTCAGCCACTAGTACCACCAGTTAGAGTCGTGAGAGGCTGGGGCCGTGGTAGAGGCTGGGGCCGTGGTAGAGGCTGGGGCTGAGGTAGAGGTCGAGGTGTAGCTCGTACAGTAGTTAGAGAAGCACTTGTAGTACCACCAATTGCTCCAGCTCAGGAGCAGATTATAGATATAGTTGAGCCGGCACGACTAGCTCAAGCACCACCTGTGCTCATTATGATTCCAAGCCTTCAGGAGACGTTGGCCCAGATATTGACAGTTTGAACTGGCCTTACTCAGGTGGTTTCGACTCAGGCTGCACCAGCCACTTCTCAGGCCGGGGGAGGTACTCATACCCCTATTACCCGTACTCCAGAGCAGGTAGTGCAGGGACTTCAGGTACCGGGGGCACTACCAGCCCAGCCCACTGTAGCGGTTCATGCCCTAGTAGTCCCCGTTATGGAAGTTGATGAGCAGAGGAGACTTGAGATATTTGGGAGGTTTCGACGTCCATCATTTAGCGGTACTGAGTCAGAGGATGCTCAGGGTTTTTTGGATAAGTGCCCGCGGATGCTTTGGATAATGGGTATTCTGGAGACCTGTGGGGTCTCGTTCACTACTTTACAGTTTTCTGGGGTTGCCTTCAGATGGGGGGAGGCTTATGAGAGGCGCAGACCGGTCGGTGCAGTACCACTTACATGTAAAGAGTTGTCTGTTCTCTTTTTGGAGATGTTCGTACCATAGTTTCTCAGGGAGGAGCTGTGTAGACAGTTTGAGTAGCTTTGGCTGGATGGCATTTTTGTGACCCAGTACGAGATGTGGTTTTATTAGTTGCCCCGTCATGTAGTTTGGTTGGTTTCCACTGTCAGGGAGAGGATTAGGAGGTTCATCGATGGCCTCGCATACTAGTTGCGGTTACTTATGACTCGGGAACAGGTATCTGGTGCTACTTTTGGCGAGGTGGTTGACAATGTTCGGCAGAAAGCGGTGGTCTGTAGCTAGGAGCGAGGAGAGGGGGAGGCCAAGAGGCCTCGTAGATCGAGTGGTTTTAGCGGTGTTCCTTCAGGGGGGGTCAGTTTTACCACGGTAGGGGTCGTCCTTACAGGCACGCTCAAACGGGTCGTCCAGTTCACCGTGATGCATCATCTAGCCATGGTTCATATAGTTCTTATCAGGGTCAGTTATCTCTCAGTACCCTTCCAGCCCAGAGTTCGTCCCGTGCTCCTTCAGTTCAGGATTCATTTGCACCGGGTGCTTCTAGTGGTTATTCTAGGATTCAGTCCTCACCACCACCAGTACCAGGGAGTTTCTTTAAGTGTGGGGAATTTGGGCATATGTGGAGGCAGTGTCCTCGTCACCTGAGAGGTCCTGTGTAGTAGAGGAATTAGACTACAACTTCAGCACCAGTTACTTTGCCACTCGCCCAACCATCTCGGGGTGGGGGTCAGTCAGCAAGGGGCTGCCCAAGAGGCGGAGGCCGATCAGGTGGCGGTCAAACCCAATTCTACGCTTTTCGTGCCAGGCCAGATGTCGTTACCTCAGATGCAGTGATCACATATATTGTCTCAGTGTGCCATAGGGAGGCTTCTATATTATTTGACCCTGGTTCTACTTATTCGTATATATCATCGTACTTTACTTGTTATCTGGATATGCCCCATGAGTCCTTAGTTTTACATGTTCATGTATCTATGCTGGTGAGCGATACTATTATTGTGGACCGTGTGTATTGGTCATGTGTGGTAACTAGAGACTAGAGTTGATCTCTTATTGCTTAGTATGGTTGATTTCGATGTAATCTTGGGTATGGATCAGTTGTCTCCATGTCATGCTATTCTGGACTGTTATGAAAAAACCGTGACGTTGGCGATGTCGGGGTTGCCGATGGTCGAATGGAGAGGTTCTCTAGATTATGTTCCCCGCACGGTAATTTCTTATTTGAAGGATCAATGTATGGTTGGGAAGGGGTGTTTGTCATATTTGGCCTTTGTGAGAGATGTTGATGCCTATACTCCTACTATTGATTCAGTACCGCCAGTACGAGACTTTTCGGATGTATTTCCTGCAGACCTGCCGGGTATGCCACCCGACAGGGATAGTGATTTCGGTATTGACTTGGTGTCGGGCACTCAACCCATTTTTATTCCTCTGTATCGTATGGCACCAGCTGAATTAAAAGAGCAACTTCAGGAACTCCTTGATAAGGGGTTTATTAGGCCTAGTGTGTCACCTTGGGGTGCACCAGTTTTGTTTGAGAAAAAGAAAGATGGTACTATGCGGATGTGCATTGATTACAGACAACTGAACAAAGTTACAACTAAGAACAAATATCCTTTGCCGTGTATTGATGATTTATTTGACCAACTTCAAGGTGCGAGGGTATTCTCCAAAATTGATTTGAGATCGGGGTATCAACAGTTGAAAATTCGCAATTCGGATATTCTAAAGACGTCATTCAGGACTCGTTATGGCCACTATGAATTTCTTGTGATGTCAATTGGGCTAACCAATGCCCCATCAACATATATGCACTTGATGAATAGCGTATTCTAGCCGTATCTTGACTCATTTGTCGTGGTATTTATTGATGATATCCTGCTGTACTCACGTAGCCAGGAGGAGTATGCACAACACTTAGGTATTGTATTGCAGAGGCTGAGAGAGGAGAAACTATATGCCAAATTCTCTAAGTGTGAATTCTGGCTTAGTTCGGTGGCATTCTTGGGACACATAGTGTCTAGTGAAGGAATTAATATGGATCCGAAGAAGACAGAGGCAGTCCAGAGTTGGCCCATGCCATCTTCAGCTACTGAGATTCGATGTTTTCTAGGCTTGGCCGGTTATTATTGTTTCTTCGTGGAGGGTTTCTCGTCTATTGCGGCGCCTATGACTAAATTGACACAAAGATGCTCCGTTCAAGTGGTCGGATAAGTGTAAAGAGAGCTGTAAGTAGCTCAAGACAGCTTTGACTACAACCCAATGTTGGTGTTGCCTACAAGTTCAGGGTCTTATACTAAGTATTGTGACGCATCACATATTGGTCTTGGCGCAGTGCTGATGCAAGACGGTAAGGTAATTGCCTATGCGTCTAGACAGTTAAAGGAACATGAGAAGAATTATCCGGTCCACGACCTTGAGTTAGCTGCTATTGTTCATGCCTTGAAGATTAAGCGACATTATTTGTACGGTGTCCATTGTGAGGTTTATACCGATCACCGGAGTCTACAACATCTGTTTAAACAGAAGGATCTTAATTTGCGGCAGCGGAGATGGTTGTTGTTGCTTAAGGATTATGATATCACCATTCTCTATCATTCCGGAAAGGCCATTATGGTGTCCGATGCCTTGAGTCGTAAGGCGAAGAGTTTGGGAAGCATAGCATATTTACCGGTAGCAGAGAGGCCTTTAGCCTTGGATGTTAAGGCCTTGGCCAACCAGTTTGTTAGATTGGATATTTCCGAGCCGAGTCGAATTTTGGCTTGTGTGATTTCTCGGTCTTCTTTATATGATCACATCAGAGAGCGCTAGTATGATGATCCCCATTTTCCTATCCTTAAGGACACGGTTTAGTACGGTGATGCCAGAGATGTTACTATTGGGGATTATGGGGTATTGAGGATGCAAGGTCGTATTTGTATGACAAAATATGGATGGGCTGCATGAATTGATTCGTGAAGAAGCCCATAGTTCACGGTATTTCATTCATCCGGGTACCGCAAAGATGTATCAGGACTTGAGACAACACTATTGGTGGAGAAAAATGAAGAAAGATCTAGTTAGGTTTGTAGCTCGGTGTTTAAATTG
The DNA here is from genome assembly GCA_000715115.1 of Nicotiana otophora. Lineage (NCBI taxonomy): Eukaryota > Viridiplantae > Streptophyta > Magnoliopsida > Solanales > Solanaceae > Nicotiana > Nicotiana otophora. The sequence goes on along the minus strand of AWOL01S0024728.1, from coordinate 3,665 downwards.
TCAACAGATGAAATATGAGCATCAGAGATCGGGCAATTTGCTTCAGAAACTTGAAATTCCGTAGTGGAAGTGGGAGCGTATTACCATGGACTTCGTAGTTGGGCTCCCACAGACTTTGAGAAAGTTTGATGTTGTTTGGGTTATTATTGATCGGTTGACCAAGTCCGCACATTTCATTCCAGTTGGTACTACTTATTCTTCGGAGTGGTTGGTTGAGATTTATATCCGCAAGATTGTTCGCCTACACGGGGTGCCAGTGTCCATCCTTTCGGATCGGGGCACGTAGTATACATCACAATTTTGGAGAGCAGTGCAGCGAGAATTGGGCACACAGGTTCAGTTGAGTACAACATTTTACCCTCAGACGGACGGACAGTCCGAGCACACTATTCAGATATTGGAGGATATGCTATGTGCTTGTGTCATTGATTTTGGAAGTTCTTGGAATCAATTTCTGCCACTAGTAGAGTTTTCTAAAAATAATAGCTACCAATCGAGCATTCAGATGGCTCCGTATGAGGCTTTATATGGGAGACAGTGTCGGTCTTCGGTGGGTTGGTTTGAACCGAGTGGGACTAGGCTACTGGGTACTGATTTGGTTCAGGATGCTTTGGAGAAGGTTGAATTGATTCAGGAGCGGCTTCGCGCGGCGCAGTCTAGACAGAAGAGTTATGCCGATCGGAAGGTCCAAGATGTTATATGATTGGGGAGAAGGTTCTGCTCAAGATTTCGCCCATGAAGTATGTGTTGAGGTTCGGGAAGAAGGGTAACTTGAGCCCTCGGTATATTGGGTTGTTTGAGGTGCTTAAGAAGATTGGAGATGTGGCTTATGAACTTGCATTGCCGCCTAGTCTATCTAGTGTTCATCCAGTGTTTCATGTTTCTTTGATCTGGAAGTATGTCTGCGAGCCGTCGCATGTTTTGGATTTCAGCACAGTTTAGATAGATGGTAATTTGACTTATGATGTGTAGCCGGTGGTCATTTTAGACCGGCAGGGTCAAAAGTTGAGATCAAAGAACATAGCTTCAGTGAAAGTGCAGTGGAGAGGCCAGCCAGTCGGAGAAGCTACTTGGGAGACTGAGCGGGAGATGCGGAGCAAATATCACACTTATTTGAAGCTCCAGGTATAATTCTAAACCCGTTCGAGGATGAACGTTTATTTAAGAGGGGGAGAATGTAACGACCCAGCCGGTCGTTTTGAGTACTACAACCCATTTTCCCCATTTACTACTCAATTTATGCTTTATAGTTGTTATGTAACTCATTGGGGTGATTGGCTCAGGTCCGGTGAGGTTTTGGAATTAATTGGGACACTTAGTTTCAAGATTTAAAGCATAGGTTAAAATAGTGATCGGATGTCGACTTATGTGTAAACGGCCTCAGAATAGAGTTTTGATTATTCCAATAGATCCGTGTGGTAATTTTGGACTTAGAAGCATATCCGAAAAATTATTTGGAAGCCCGTAGCTAAATTAGGCTTGAAATAACTAAAATAGAAATTTAAGTTTGGAAGTTTGACCGGGGAGTTGACTTTTGGATATCGGGGTCGGAATCCGATTCTGGAAATTGGAATAGGTCCGTTATGTCATTTATGACTTGTGTGCAAAAGTTGAGGTCAATCGGACATGATTTGATAGGTTTCAGCATTGAATGTAGAAGTTAGAATTTCTTAGTTTCATTAAGCTTGAATTGATGTGTGATTCGTGGTTCTAGCATTGTTTGACGTTATTTGATGTTTCTACTAAGTTCGTATGATATTTTAGGAGTTGTTGGAATGATTTGACGGGTCCCGAGAGGCTTGGGTGTATTTTTGGATAATTGGTTGAGAGACTAGTAAAGTTAAGAAATTTGAGAGTTTGACCATGGTCAATATCGGGTCAAGACGACATCTTTTCAGTATTGTGAGTGCACGAGCAGGTCCTTAGCGTGTTTTATGATTGAAATTCATATATGGTTTGTGTCCGGAAGGTTCCGGATGAGTTTCAGGGTGGTTTCGGATCATTTCGGAGAAGTTTGAGTTTGCTGGTTTCTGGTGAGGTACTGTTCATTCGCAATTGCGAACAATTTATCGCAATTGCAAACACTGTTCATTGGAGATTACTGTTCACTCGCAATTGCGATGATTTTGGATTTTTGTGCAGTTCGCAATTGCGAACAATTTATCGCAATGGCAAACAATTTATCGCAATTGCGAACACTATTCATGGGAGGTACTGTTCATTCGCAAATGCGAAGTTTTTGTCCGCAAATGTGAACCTGGATAGAATGTTTAAGATCTGAACATGAGACTGATTTGGAGCTCGGATAGAGGCGAGTTTTGGGAGATTTTCAGAGAAAACAACGGGGTAAGTGTTCTTAACTCAATATTAGTTAAATTATTCGAATCCATGGTTGTTAAAACATTTAATGGGTGAATTAAGTTGGAAAATTTAGAAAACCCTCTTGCTTTAATTTGAAGATTTGAGGGTCCAGTTGAGGTCGAATTTTGGTAAAATTGGAATGGCTAGACTCGTAGTTAAATAATTTTCGGATTTTGTGACTATTATCGGGTTCCGAGACGTGGGCCCCACAGACAGTTTTTGAGTTAAATTTTGGATTTATTAGAAAATTACTATTTTCTAATGGAATTAATTCCAATAATTTGTATTGACTGAAACGAATTAATTGTGACTAGATACGAGGCTTTCGGAGATCAATTCTCGAGGCAAGGGCATAGCGGAGTGAGAAATTACACGGTTTGAGGTGAGTAACACTTTTAAATTTGGTTCTCAGGGTATGAATCCCCGAATTTGCATTATAAAATATTTTGAGGTGACCCACACAATAGTTGACGAGAGTGTGGACGTGCACCATTTAAATTATGACTTGAATAAATTCTGTGAAAGTCGTAAAAATTAAAGAGTCATGTTATTATCTGAACATTGAATTGAAGGAATAAGTCACAGTAAGCAGAGGCATAGCTAGGATTTGAAGTATGTGGGTTCTAAATTTTAAAATAAGACACTGCCTTCAACGGGAATCGACGAGAGTGTGGACGTGCACCATTTAAATTATGACTTGAATAAATTCTGTGAAAGTCGTAAAAATTAAAGAGTCATGTTATTATCTGAACATTGAATTGAAGGAATAAGTCACAGTAAGCAGAGGCATAGCTAGGATTTGAAGTATGTGGGTTCTAAATTTTAAAATAAGACACTGCCTTCAACGGGAGTTGACGAGAGTGTGGACGTGCACCATTTAAATTATGACTTGAATAAATTCTGTGAAAGTCGTAAAAATTAAAGAGTCATGTTATTATCTGAACATTGAATTGAAGGAATAAGTCACAGTAAGCAGAGGCATAGCTAGGATTTGAAGTATGTGGGTTCTAAATTTTAAAATAAGACACTGCCTTCAACGGGAGTTGACGAGAGTGTGGACGTGCACCATTTAAATTATGACTTGAATAAATTCTGTGAAAGTCGTAAAAATTAAAGAGTCATGTTATTATCTGAACATTGAATTGAAGGAATAAGTCACAGTAAGCAGAGGCATAGCTAGGATTTGAAGTATGTGGGTTCTAAATTTTAAAATAAGACACTGCCTTCAACGGGAATCGAACCCCCATCTTTTCCAGCGAACCCACAACCCTTACCGTTGAACCAAGACCCCTTTTGTTACTGGG
>AWOL01S0024725.1:15679-29535 GCA_000715115.1 Nicotiana otophora | reverse complement strand
GATAAGGGAAAATACAGTAATATATGAGACTAGGATAATGTAATAAATTCGGGAGTAAGAACTTCTATTTATGCCTTGTTATCAAACACATGTAGTTATGAGATCATGCCAAAATGAAGAAAACTTTATCCTTAACATACCTGAGTCGATTCTCTTGACAATCCCTCTAATACACGACCATTGCGACAAAACACGATACGGCAGATCGAAGTATGGAAAGAATCCGTGTGATATTCTTGAGAAAGATTGTACCGTATTCTCTTAGAATTGCAAGTCACATTGCTATTACATAATTTAATATCATAAGGATTTTCATTGTAGCTTCATCCTCACTTTGTCATAATCTTCATCCACATTATTGTACTACAAAACTTTTGGCTCCACAAGAAAAGCTCCAAATAACCATGAAAGGATATTTGAAAGTGCAAAGCTCCATACAAGGTAAAGTATTTTGTTTTGTTAGCTTCTAGGGAGGCTTTCCTTACATAAAGAAATAATCAAAGAAAGGGGTTTATAATTAAGTCTCATGTGCTCTCTTTGCCGTGACCACTAGGAAGACAACAATTGCCTTCTTATTTGTTGCAAAGTTTCTCGGCAACTTCATCCACATTTGCCACCTCGTTTGGGATTTTAAGAGTCACTTAGTTAATCTTATATGGCTGCCACGTTGGGGGTTAATATTTATCCAATAATTATCCACTTAATTAATTTGTTAATCCCCCATTAACCAATAATTAACCAATTACCCAATTATCAACATAATTAAGCATTATCTCAAATTACTCAAAATACTACTCACCTTTAACACACTTTGCACACCTTACTATTATGGTCATGTGGTACCTTGTATGGCACTAGTCCATAAATACCGGGTATTTTAGCTTCGACAAAATTCATTTTCTTCGTTTTGCTTACCCTTTCACCTTCACGAATTTACTTATCACTTGTTTGAAATAGCATAATGCTTATAATCGCAAAATAATCTCATTCCCAAACTTACGTTGATTAGCTTACGATGAAACTTTAACGTATGGAAATGCGGAATGTAACATCTTATTTCTGAGCTTATATCAATTTACTTATGGCGTACTTCCACGTACGAATAAATTGGGTGTAACATCATTCCCCCTTTTTGGAACATTTGTCCTCGAATGTTGACTGATGCACTTATCATTTTCATGACTTATGTCATCCGAATACTTTACTACTCTCCTTGCCATCTAGGCAACTGTTTTGTGAATAATTCCAAAGGCTAGGGCATTCTCCCCTTTAGGCCTCTTTCTCACACCACGACTTATGTTCGGAATTCTTCCAATCTCGTAACTGTTGCTACCTTCTATCATTCAGCCCGTACGACTCTGACCTTGTAAGTACACCTATGCGACTCTTCTCTCTTTTTTTTCTCTAGCTTTTAGCCCGTCTCTAGGCCTTACCTGGTAAACATATACAGAGCTTGACAAGATGTCTCTCTGGGCATATATAGGTATACTGAAGTTCTTCGCTCGGTACTTTGTCGAACTTACGAATATTGCTATATCTTATTTCATCGGCCCGATTATCTATCCGCATGACTTTACTGCATCTAAGTAGGTCATAATATACCATAACTCTTACCTCGATATATCGTTACTGAGGTCTGCTACCAAACTCCAGGTTACGTTTGTTTCTTTTCCTAATATGACTCACCTTACATGGGTATTTTAATCCTGTATAATTCATGAAATCCTCTTTAAGTCATTACTTAATCGAAGGCCCAATATCATCCTTTATTTGTCACGATTACACCCTCATTCTACTACCAGCGCAGCATTCTATCTTTTCTAAATGCTATTAGTCTTGGACTTCTTTGAGTTAATTCAGGCTATACTGAGCTCTCTATAACTTAGAGGAACCATCATCTCTCTTGTTTTCATGGGCTTAATCCTGAGGACTTATCCATTCTCGTCCCCATTCTACTCCTTGTCGCTCCACCATACTTTAGCTTGCGACCTACACATATCCATTTATACTACTCGCAACATTTCTTCAACTCGCTTGCACCATATATTTCCTTAATGTCATTCTAGGACATCAAGCGAGACATCACATCGTCTCTAACTCTTTGTTACTCTCTTAATCAGGCTTTTCGAAACCTAGAAACCACAGGCTGGAAAACATGCCGCTGACAATGCCGCTATCATTCTTGGATACAGAATCCTAGCGCTTTAAACCTTCAATCTGAAGTATGGACTATCCACAACCTTCTGTATTTGAGTATTTCGTACGTTGTTCACCTTTACCTTACTACCTTAAAATCTTTCATTGTATCTTCAATTTCCTTCATGACCCCCCTTCCACATAGGTATAATTTATGTCCATAACTTGAAGTTCTATTATAATACTAGCACATAAGGTGCATACACAATCTAGTGAGAGCTTCATACTAACTACTTATGAGGCTTGTACTCTTCTAATTGGCTTTATCGTAGAGTCGTTATAAAATATGGCTACTGTACTATATCTCTTGTACCTCTGATAGTAAAGAGTGATCCTGCAATGTTGTCAATCAGGAGGTCTATAATTTTCTGGGTCCAATAATCAGATTCCTGATTTACTTAGTTGATGTAACTCTGTAGTTTCCTCTTCCCTCTGATCAACCTTCATGTAGGCTTGAACTATCTTCCAATCTGCAGCTCATGGTATTGGTTATTATTTTAGTCTTTCATGGATGCTATGGAATATCCATGATACAATTTTCTAACAATTCAATCCTTTGTCTGTGCCCTGTGATCAATTCTTTCTTTTAACTTATACCGGAGTCTTCTACGGCTGTATGAATGTCAGTATATTTGCTGCATGGATAATATTCCGAAATCCTAAGTGCATTCATAACGTAACAACTCTGGATCATTGATCGAATAATTCCTTACGTTCCTTCTCAACTTTCTTCAAATGTAAGCAATTACTTTCCCTGGTCTTTCTTCCCTCTTGTTGCGTGCATACTTAGCTTATCTTAGTTCATACGCATGCCAGAGTTTTCGTGCAACTTCATATGATCTCGAATATTACTTTTGATTTTGCTTCACATTCAGTAGCCACGGTAGGTTCCACTTTCTCACGGAGTGTGTACAATGTTGTTGTGAGACTGTTTATACATGACTATTTCTCCTTCAGCTAGTCTTTCATTGTAGTACTTAGGGAGGACCTTCTGACTCTTGTAAAGTTGCGAGCTTATATATCATATCCGACAGAAATTTTGATGTCCTTCCTCACCTATAATTATCCGTAGTTACCTACCTCTACGCTCATGTGCTTGTAGGGTAGCTTCTAAACTAATATTTTGACTGTCTTCCCAGTACCATCCTCTTTTATTTTCGTAACACTCATACGGTACCTTTAACATTCCTAACTAATATTTGAATATACCTCAAGTATTACAATGTCATATCTGCGAGACTGAATTCCCCACGTTGGGGTTCACTATGTTTATCTTGCACGATCTGTTGATTTGTATGTATCCACTTGTCTAGCCATAACTAGGCTTTTCCTGAATCAACTACTAACTACTTGTTGGCCCATTCTCTTATCAATATTCTGCGTAATCTTTCTCGGGTTATTTTCTTTGTCTTAACTTAGGTCTCCTGCTGGCTCCTTATTAATCAATAACATCTCGAACAGGAACCCTTGCTCCCCCTCCTTGACGTCGTGTTTGCATAATGTTCAGGAATCGTAGTATATACGTAGGAGTTGAATAAGTGTAATCTCATTCCTTTCTCATTTTTATCGCATTGTTCCTTTACCATTCCATAGTTTCTTGAACCACTTAATTCTGACTTAATGCCACATTACTCCATATTCCCCCATTTAGGGGAGTACTAACATTTAGTGCTATGATGATCTACGTATAAATGTTTTACCTCTTCATCTTTGGCATCTTTTCACATCATGCATGACCCTTACTCGCCTTGCGGTAATCCTTCTGCACCAAGGATAACAAATTTCCTTACTCGCGAGGGTGAAACTTAATGTAACTGGCGCATACAATCCCTTAAGCTTAAATTTTCTCGCATTGCTTGCTTTAGGGAGCATCTTCCTGAATGACCATTCTCTGAATTTCTCATGAATCTTCTTCTATTGTTCATTATGTTATCATCGGAATGAAATCTGAAATGCTCATGATGTCGACCACTATCAACTCACTCAGTCCCTAATTCATGTTTAGTTTATCTTGTTCACCAGTCTATACTGATTTCTATTACTCTGGGGTCTAGATTTTCCTTTGGGTAATCATGTTAGAGTCACGAACTTATTTTTCGAAATGAGGATATGACTGTATGGCCTATACTCTTTTATTGCCTCAAGGTCTATCACCTCTCATATTTTTCCTTCACTTAACTATAGACTCTGTAATATTGTCATCGTTTTGATCTACCGTTGTTATCCATGTATCACATTTTACTCATAATGCTTCATTAACTCTTTTATTATTTTCCTACTAATATTTCTATCTATCACTTTATTCTGAAAACTGCAACAAGCTATTCTTTTGCTTTTAACTCCCCTTTGCTCCATCCATTGGCTCTTAAGATTTCCTACCATTCTCACTCTACTATGGACGGGAGCCACACAAAAATAATATTTATCCCTTCCGGGATTCCAGTGCTTATCTTCGTAGTATTCATATCTAGTTGTAGTATTTTATAGCACACCATCTGGGTGTCTCACAAAGAGATCTATTAGCACATTTGCAATATCCTTCGGAAATGTCAATTAATGCAAAAAATCTATTCACTAATTTAGGTTACCCTAAACCCAGCCGGATCTTGATATCTCGTCCTTCTCTCAAACCATATTTGTTTGCTCCCATAGAGCATAACTGGGATGGGTGTGGTAAATTATACATACCTCTAGCACTGCTGAAGGTAACTCAAAATGCTTATATTTCTCTGCTTGAATTGTAAATAGTGATCATCTTCATTAACTGGGTACCTCGTACCCTTCTTCATCTTGCTTCTTTCACTTGTTGAAACTTGTACCTTCTGAATCTCTCATTGCTTTTCACCATAGGGGTGGGATATATATTATTGCCTTAAGGATCCTTATCAAGAGGCTTACAAGTCTTAATACACACATGGTCTACTGAAGTCCTTACATTTACTCATCATAAACATCATGAAAAATTGAGTTCCTCTGACTCAATCTTCCATAGCCACATTCAATCTCTTACCAACTGTAGGTATCGTCTTGTTACGAATGAAATGGAAGCTACGAGTTTGAATTCTTATAAGTGAGCTCTATCACACGATTTAGCGTAAGAAGAAAGAGTGACAATCCTATATGCCCAGTAGCCTCCTGCTTATAAGTGTGGTGCACGACACACCCATAAACGAGACTCTACTAGACACGGCTTGTAGACTCCCTAGGACGGAACTACTCCGATACCACTTCTGTCATGCCTAGAACCTGGAGGGCAAGACCGGCACCCAGTACTGCACCTATCCTTGCATACCAACTTGCGACTAAGGGAATCTGAACATATAATGTCATACTTTGGCCATGGGCCACATTGCAAGACAATTTGAGAATGCTGACTAAACATCAATATGAAACTGGGCCGACAAGGCCGTCATAACTACTACAGTTGGCAAATGAACAAAATATACATACCAGGCTTACAAGCCCAACATACTGTACTAACTAACAGGATATGTCTACAAGCCTCTACTGATGGATGTACTGTGATCGGAACAGGGCCCCAACCTATCCATAATATATATATACACTATACATAATATGTACATAAAACTCTAGACCCGGCAACTCCGAAGGATGCGGAGCTTACCGATCAAGCTGAGCTCGGGCAACACCTACTAAGGAGGTCTACCCGTCTTTCTGTCTGAAGCTGCACACATGAAATGTAGCGTCCCCAAAAAAGGGACGTCAGTGCGAAATAATGTACCGAGAATGTAAGGCAACAGAATAACTGAAAGGTCAAACTGAACTGATAATATAATAACTGAAAGTAACTGGGAGTCAAAGATAATCTGAAAATATGCTCACCTACTGATACTGACTCAACTCTCTCAATATATTAAGTAAAATAACTGTTTGGCCTTATAATGCTCGGTATATTTAACTGCTCTACCGTAGTAGGCTCGATCATAGGCACTCGGCCATACTAGGCTCTATATCTCGGCCAACTGGGATCGCTCATAGGAGCTCGACCACAGCAGGCTCGGTATATAACTTACCATCCGATCAGAGGTTGCCCAATATGGGCTTGCCCACCGATTATAGCTCGATGGTGGTGAAAATGCTATAATACTGTGTGTGTATATATATATATATATATATATATATATATACCCTCTGCTCCTTAACATACCTGAGTCGATTCTCTTGACAATCCTTCTAATACACGTCAATTGTGACAAAACACGTTACGGCGGATCGAAGTAGGGAAAACATCCGTCTGATATTCTTGAGAAAGATTGTACCGTATTCCCTTAGAATTGCAAGTCATGTTTCTATTACATAACGTAATCTCATATGTATTTCCTTTGTAGCTTCATCCTCACTTTGTCATAATTATCATCCGCATTGTTGTACTATAAAACTTTTTGCTCCACAAGTAAAGCTCCAAATAACCATGAAAGGATATTTGAAAATGCAAAGCTCCATCCAAGGTAAAGTATTTTGTTTGGGTAGCTTTTAGGGAGGCTTTCCTTATGTACAGAAATATTCAAAGAAAGGGGTTTATAATTAAGGCTCATGTGCCCTCTTTGCCAGGACCACTAGGAAGACAACAATTGCCTTCTTATTTGTTGCAAAGTTTCTCGGCAACTTCATCCACATTTGCCACCTCTTTTGTGAGTTTAAGAGTCATTTAGTTAATCTTATATGGCTGCCACATTGGGGGTTAATATTTATCCAATAGTTATCCACTTAATTAATTTTTTAATCCCCCATTAACCAATAAGTACTCAATTACCCATTTATCCACATAATTAAGAATTATCTCAAATTACCCAAAATACTTCTCACTTTTAACACACTTTGTACACCTTACTATTATGGTCATGTGGTACCTTGTATGGCACTAGTCCATAAATACAGGTTATTTTAGATCGGGCCGTATTTTATCCCAAAATATCAAACGTCGACGAAATTTATTTTTTTCGATTTGATTAGCCTCTCACCTTCACTAATTTACTTATCACTTGTTTGAAATAGCTCAATGCTAATAATCGCAAAATAATCTCATTCCCAAACTTATGTCGATTAGCTTACGACGAAACTTTAACATACGAAAATGCGGAATGTAACATCTCATTTCCGAGCTTATATAAATTTACTTATGGCGTACTTCCACGTACGAAGAAATGGGGCGTAACATGGATGCGCACCTGCGGGAAGGCAAGCGCAAAAGTAAAAGGGCCAAGGCTGCTGAGGATCGCATGAGCGGAAATAGTTGCGCACCTGCGATAGTGCAAGTGCAAAAGCAGTGGTCGCAGAAGCGGCAAGGCCACAGGTGCGGAGGAACTGCCGCAGAAATGGATGCGCAGAAGCGACCAAGGAGTCCGCAGGTGCAGGAGTAGCTTGGCAGAATGCTTAAAAGGTGTGGGAGTAGCTGGGCAGAATGCTTAAAAGAGCAGGGTTCAAGCATTTTTGCCATATTCTCTTCATTCATGGGCGATATTTGGAGCTTCTTGAGGGAAGTATTCACCTAGCAACTTGAAGGTAAGTTAATCTCACCTATTGCAAGTTAAATACTTGGATTATATATTTATTTAGACATGAAAATTTGTAGAAACTGGGATTTTGAAGAAAAACCTAGAAAATTGGTATTTTTGGATTTTTACCACGATATTGGACATGGAATTTGGAATGAATTATATATTTGAGTTCCTGGGCTTATGGGTAATGTTTATCTTCAAAATATTTTGGAATCCGGGCACGTGGGCCTGAGAGTGATTTTATCGACTTTTCGAGCGGAGTTGGAAATTATTGTAAATTGAATTATAATGTGTTAGAGTATATATTTATGGATTTGTACATTTATTGACTAGTTTTGGAGCGACGGGCATCAATTTGAGTTGTTGGAGAGTCGTTGGAGCCGGTTATGGAATTGCGGAGCGAGGTAAGTCTCCTTTCTAAACTTGTAAGAGGGAATTAACCCCATAGGTGAATTGATTAAATATGTGCTTCTACTTGCGGGGGCTACATACGCGAGGTGACGAGAGTCCGTGCTTAGCTGCTAATTATGCTTATGTACGGGTAGTTTTAGGCTTACACCATGCCTTGTTTATATCGTGTTTGTGTTTATTATTTGCCTTGAAAAGAATTGAGATCGAGTATGCTTATTAAATGCCTTGAAAAGAGTTGAAATTGAGGATTTCGAGACTTGAATGTTTTCATTGAATTTCGTACATTTGAAAAAGAACTTAAGAAATATTATAATAACTTATGAAATCTATGTGCAACCGCGTCACAAATATATACCGTGAGCGAGGTAAATTTTAACTACTCTTATGGGAGCGGGCCGTTCGCCTCGGCAGGTTTACATTTATATGTTGGTTCATGGCGTTCGACCCTCGGCACTGCACAATTTATATTTATATGTTGGCTCGTGTTGTTCGACCCTCGGCAATGCACAATTTATATTTACATGTTGGATCGGTCCGTACGACCTCAGCATGACTTGCGCATGCTAACTCATTGGAACTAATAATAATTGATGCTGCTTTATTGGCTGGAGATATAAATTGTTAAAGGATGAAAATGAATTTGGGAAATTGCTTATTAACAAAATAATTGTTTTCTTATTTCATGATATTGAGCTTACATCCATTTTACGTAATCCATGCTTAATTATATCATTGGTATTATATTTATAGCCCATAGTAAGTGTCCGAGTCAACCACTCATCACTACTTCTTCAAGGTTAGGCGGGATACTACTGGATACGCGTTGATTTACGTACTCATACTACACTTGCTGCACATTTTTGTGCAGGTACATATATGTCCAGTGGCCTTGTGGGTGCGGAGGCGCGGTTATTGCGGGGAGTTAGGTGAGCTACACTCTATACTATGATCCGCAACCAGCAGAGTCTCCTTCAGAGTATTTCGGAGAAATGCTGTATTTTATTTTACTTCCTAGTTGATGCTCTTAGTCCATAAATACGGGGTATTATAGCTTGGACCGTATTTTATCTCAAAATGTTAAACTTTAACGAAACTCATTTTCTTCGATTAGCTTACCCTCTTACCTTCATGAATTTACTTATATTCTCAAAATAATCTTGTCCTCGAGTTGATGTCAATTATCCTACGCCAAACCCAACGTACAATACTACGGGGTGTAAAACTTAACATAACTCGTTTCTTCTTCCACGCATCTTAAGCTCCCAAATTTGACTAACTCCAAATTTTTCAGAAATTTCGGCAGAGTCTCCTCTGCAATTAGGCCTAACCACCTGCCAGAGGACCACCAAAACAACTCCTAACAACACATCCACAACTCAACAAAGTATCACGATATATACATATCAACAACACTGATCTCAACATTAAGGGCATTACATTAACGGAAGCAGTATCTAGACATGAGTTGCACATACTTAAATCATAACACATCACAAGTAACCTCCACAACCATTTGGTTATACGGGCAAGTGAGAATACTTCCTTTACTTTAACGGAGGCTGATCTCAATTTTCGGACTTACCTAATAGGGATGAAAATTAGGTACCTTTTATAAGTCAATTACCCATTAACTTCACCATCAATAGTTTCCACCGGAACAATAGGCAAAGGAATTTCAACAACCTTCTGGAACCTAGATACATGATGCATCGGGTGCATAGAGGACAACAAAGGGAAAATATCATACTCATAGTTTGGCCCATTTCCTTTAATATTCCATAAGGCCTAATGTGACTACACATACTTTACCTTCATTAACAATTCACCAAATAAATTCATAGAGAAATCTTGACAATAACCCGTTTACTTTCTTCAACTCTAAATTCCTACGCCGAAAACCCAAACTAAACCTTTGGTGACCTCCAACAATTACTCTAAGATGTGCTAGCACGAATATGATCATAAAATTTCCTATTCAATATATTTGATCATGAGATGATGCTTCTTTTTTGACAAGTTTGAATCTTCAACCCCCATAGGTTACAATAAATAGGAACAACGAGGTCCGAGATTTGGCTTGAAATTTTCAACAATCTGTCAATCTGCTGAGCAGGACATTTTAGGAGGTTATATCCTAAGAGACATGAAGGTTACTACCAATAGTTCTTACATGGTTAATCATTGTGATGACATCATTGATTCGACAAATGAGGCATAGAGTTGCCTAGTAGGAATTGATAAAGTAGAGACCATGTTCATGATTCTGAGATTTAAAAGAAATGAGTCATTTTAGACATGTGACATATGGGAGGCATGGTCCGGAAGAAAAAGACATTAGCGTCAGTTATTCTTGGAAGACTAAGAGTCATAAAAAGGACATCAACAATTATTCCATTCCATATATGCCTTGTTCGGCAATAGTAGGCCTCAAAGAGAAATAGCCAAGTACGTGATACCAGTCGCCTCTTAGAATGTAGAGAAAATCAGCTTATCTCTAAATGAGAATATTTTGGCACCCTGAATGTGATATGGGTTTCAAAATACATATAGTTACATTATGAGCTTAACAATATTTGACACAAAAAATCTATGCCACCATTGTCATTCGGATAGCTTAACCCTTCATGATAGTTGATCCTATACAAGAGGACTAGAGATACGACAAACTTGTCTTTCAAATCAATATACTAATCATATGTGCCAGAATCTGAAACATCCACCTGAAGTGGGGAGGGTAAGGTCTCGGTAAGGCTGCTTAAGTTTTAACCACACACAAGTGAAGCCATGTAGCTAGGACATCTTAATGTTGGGATGAAATGATTTATTGGTTAGAGAGAATGAATACTTTTCTATGAGCTAGACATGTTTTTACCATAACATCTCTCAAGCTGCAATACCAGGCCACTTCATGGGAAACTACAATACTAGGAACAAAGTGAGTTACCCACTGAGGCATGATCTACATGGACATCAAAGTCATACCGAGATGGGCAAACAAAAAGATCTTCCTGTGACGAATTTGTGAAAATCTCAAATTTTCCAGAAACTTTTATATGGACAAGTGACCCCTTTCAACTGACATTTACACATATCATAGGTGCTGAGATATGCTCTCATGTAACTAGGAAGTGAAAAGGATTCATGATAATATTCATAAAGGAGTAGAGTGATTGTTCAAATCATAGGATCCACATACACCGGATAGAAAAATAGTGGCTCAAGCAGGATCTGAACAGTAGGCTGCTATACCTTGGATTTGATACCACATAGGTAAACTTTATGACGTTGCATGCATAAGCATAAGTGAGCAGATATTATCCATTTGAATCAAAAGGTTCTTGTAAACAATTCATCAGGTATAGTCCTTTGTTGAGAATTTTAGGAAGCAATGGGAAGTATTAACATAGGGTTATAAATTATTCCAAGGAAATAATTATGGAACTGAATTCCTCGTGAGGTTGTAAATAACAGAATTTGTGATAGAATGGCTTTATGAATAATGTGTCTCGTTTAGAAAGTAAGTACATGCAATGTTTTATGATTCAGTGTCTTGTTAAGACCGTGTTTATGAAGGCTCTTCAATATGGATGTACGTGTACAACAAGGAAACATTATACGTGTTCACAATGATGTACTAAGGAGTGACTTAATTGAAGACTTTAGATTAACGGGGCAGTGCCTTAACGGATTGCCCTAGCCTCCACATCCGTAACATACATTTGTACCATAGTGACATACCCCTGAATGACATCTCTTATACTTCACGCAACGGGGATGAGGTCCACTAAACTAACTCACCCCACTGACCTGATATTTACCCTTTTTGCATACGTCATAAATATTCCCCCTATCCTTCGTCCAGGACCACGTGATAAGATTAACAATCTCTGCAACAGCGTATTGTATGGAATTTTGGAATTGCCCAAATTTACCACCCCTAACACGCTTCTGATCATAATCACAACATGACGCAAAATGTTCTCGCCCACATATCGGGCAAACCGGGATAGGTGTATCCAACCTAAGAACATTTGTTATTCTTGTGCCACCTCTTTCCACAACCATAACATATTTCAAGAATCATCCAACATAAACCTGAGTGGCTCTTCTTTCATATCAAACATTACGGTGTATTGATGCCAATAATCCTCTTTCACTTCTTAGGTGCTCTCACCACATAATCTGGTGGCGCAGTGACATTAATAGGAACAAGGATACTTCCCCTAGTAACTGGTTCTTTCATTTCCTCTTCGTTGCCTCGAACCCATGGGTTATTCATATGGAAAATGAGACATGACGAGGAATTTAGCTTAATATTTTGAGCTTTACCGCATGATCCAGAATACCAAAGAAGGGAAAAATTTCTAAATGTCCTGGTAGCCTCCTCATTATAGATGTGGTCGACAACACACCTATAAGAAAGACTCTACTAGACACGGCTCTGAGACATCCTAGGACACTTTAAAACCTTAGGCTCTGATACCAAATTTGTCACGCCCCAAACTCGGGGAGCGCGACTGACGCTCAACCGAGTGAACCCGGCCGAGCAACTCTGTTAGATTTCCTTCTACCCAAACTCATCTATGAATAAAGAGGGGATGCACTTCATTAATCAAGCACTAAAAAGATTTCATTAACAACTCCCATTTTATTTCCATTAACAGCTTCATTCATAATTTACAAATTATTACAAGTTTATAGATATAATGAAAAATATGTTTTCCAAATACCAACATTTCTAGTTCCATTTGCCATATCAAACACCACCCACAACCTGTCTACGGAGCCTCTAAGTATAATAGAAGAGTAGTATGGAAGTGCCGGCAACAAGGCCCTGACTATACTTTAAAGGACAATGCACAACTCAAATGACATCAGGCTTAAAATAGAGTAGGGCTCACCAAAACCTGCTGAATAGAGAGTGACTGCTAATGAGTACCAAAGTTGCCCGCTGCCAAACCACCTGCATCCATTGAAGATGCAGCGCCCCCGGCAAAAGGGATGTTTGTACATATGGAATAGTACTAGTATGTAAAGTTAGTTTTCCTCTTTCAAAATAGAATGCCAACATAAAAGGGAAAACCATTGAAACAACAATCAACAATCAATGATATCCAATTTCCAAATTAAAACATATTAATTTAAAAAATACGAAGATAATATTATTTTCGGTTGGGAGATTTTAGCACTGGTATACCACTGTTCACAATATCACTTTTCACAATACCCATGTTCACAATACCAATATTCACAATACCAATACCACATTACTCTTAGCACGGAGTCCGATCACGACCCGATCGGCTAGGCCATCTCATTATAGACATCAACCACCATCACTCTCAATACCAATACCACCGTACGTTTAGCACGGAGTTCGATCACGACCCGATCAGCTAGGCCATATCATTAGAGACATCAACCACAATCAAAGTTTCAATTATAATTTCCAGCAAAATCACCACCATGTGTGTGGCATGGTATCCGATCACGACCAGACCGGCTAGGCCATCTCACCACAATGTCGTGTGGATCGACATCATCCTTTTCTATCAATCATCTAAACCCAATTAAGGGGAATAATGTTATCATATCAATTTTATCCCAAATAAGTGGAAAATTATATCACATCAATCTCATCCCAAATAAGTGGAAAATTATATCACATCAATCTCATCCCAAATAAGGGGAATGATCACAATCCACTCCTACACCGGTATGTGTAGTTTC
>AWOL01S0024725.1:1880-13106 GCA_000715115.1 Nicotiana otophora | reverse complement strand
TTATTGGAAACATCTCGGAACATAGAATAAGGAACTTGAGACAACCATAGTTGAAACTTACGGGAACATCATGGAATTAAATTCTAAGAGAGTAGTCTAGCCAACATACCTCACTTTGAGCTTTCCTTAAATTACTACAATGTTCCAACACTACTTGGAGTCATAACATTTTTATACCCAACTCATGCTTTGAACACATTCTCGAAGGATAACATCATAAGATAAGAGCATCCGGAACACATTTTGAACATATACCTTTCAACACAAAGCTTATTCAGAATAGTTGATTTATAAAGAATAACCCTGGACTTATAACAACATCGTGGAATTTAATTCTATGAAAGAGGTTTAGCCAACATACCTTGCCTTGAGCTTTACTTAAATTACTAAAACATTTCGGAAATTCTAGCAATCCCAATTTATTTTGAGACATAACAAAATTGAACACAAATTAGGAAGATATTCATGGTTTCATCTCATTTGAGCATTTTATCAAACACTAGGTGTGAAAATTTGGCTACAGGATTTCCTTCACTCCTCAGCCCAATCTTTATTTATTTTAACTCAGCAATCTTCCCACAAACCTTATTGGTACAAGCATGCATAATTAATACTCTTACACCCAAGAATCGTACTCACAATCACCCATCGTTTACCCCAAACTCGAAATTGAAGACTAGGGGTTTGAATATTCCTCTTGAGTGAAGATCGTGTTAGATTTACTTGTTAGATTTCAAGGCTTGAACAAGATCTTGATGAACAAAACACTTCATCTACTTCCTCTATCTAGAACACTCTCACTTCTCTCTAAAATATCAGGTTTTAGCTTAAGCAATGACTTAACCCCTCTCTCTACCCGGCCGTGGGTTTATTTAATGGGCTCCTACATGTGCGGCCGTGCACCTGGGTGAGTGGCCACACATCTGGCCGCGTACACAAGGCAGAAACTCCCAAATATGCGCGGCCGCGCATCTGGGCGCTCATATGACATAGGTCCAGTAAAATGGCCATAACTTTCTATATCAATATCCAAATGATGAACGGTTTGATGCATTAGATACTAGACTGAAAGGAATTTTAAGTTAAAGGTAGATGACGACCTAGGTCATTATATGCAGGGAGTTCTATTCATTTGAAGTCGGGTCTTGTGCCAATTGAAACATCATTTCCACTTAATGTATCCAACTTGTTCCACACAAGTTCTTGCCATTCACAAAACTCCTTAGTATGTTCCAACACACATTAAACAAACATTATCAATTCAAAATGATGTGGCTCTATACCATATGTATCCTTTAAAACTCAAATACGTTATTCCCAAATACCGTTGGCGCACTTTAAAATCTTAAATCATTAGGAAAGTTTTACGGGGCCCTACATTGACTTTTTGATATCAGGGTTGACTTCTAATTCTGGAAATCTGAATAGGTCCGTTATGTCATTTATGACTTGTGTGCAAAATTTGAGATCAATCGGATTTGAATTGATAGGTTTCGGCATCAAATGTAGAAGTTGGAATTTGTTAGTTTTCATTAGGCTTGAATTGGGGTATTATTTATGGTTTTAGCATTTTTGATGATATTTGAGGCTTCGACTAAGTTTGTATGATATTTTAGGACTTGTTGGTGTATTTAGTTGAGGTCCCAGGGGCCTCGGGTTAGTTTCGAATGGTTAACGGATCGAATTTTGGACTTGGAGTTTTGCTAAAGTTTTTCCGATGCACTTTCTAGTTTCCTTCTACGCAATTGCATGAGAAGGTCTGCAATCGCATAGGTAAGTCCGCGATTGCGAAGCTGTTGGCCAGCAATACTAAGCAAACATGTGGATTAAGCTGCATTTGCATAGTGTGAAGGAGGGAACTGGAAAATGCACGCGCTGTGCTATACGATCGCATGTGGCTGTCCGCGATCACATAGGGTAGAGGAAGCTGTGCTTCACGATCACGTGCAGAGATCCACGATCATGTAAGGTAAAATTTTGGCAGGGGAAAATTGTTCTTCATGATCGCGTGAGTTAGCCCGCGATCGCATAGAGAAAATGACTGGGCAGCAGAACATATGTTCTAAAAATGAGACTCCATATTTGACGATATAGAGCTTGGGGAAAGGTGCGTTTTGGGGGATTTCCAAGGGAAGATTTGGGGTAAGTGTTCTTAACTCAGTTTTGGTCAAATTACTCGAATCTATAGTTATTTTAGCATTTAATCTGTGTTTTAAGTTGGAAAATAATTGTGAAAACTCTTAAGGTTATATTGAAGATTTTAGGGGCGAATTGATGTTGGAATTTGGTAAAATTTGTCTGGTTGGACTCATGGTTGGATGGACGTTCATATTTTGTGACTTTTTTCAGGTTCCAAGACCTGGGCCCCACTGGCAAAGTTTGAGTGAAATTTTGAATTTTGTTGGAAAATTTGTATTTTCATATGGAATTAATTCCTATAATTTGTGTTGACTGTATCGAATTAATTGTGACTAGATTCGAGGCGTTCGGCGGCCGATTCACGAGGCAAGGTCATATTGGAAGGAAGAATTAGACAATTTGAGGTAAGTAACACTTCTAAACTTGATTCTGAGGGTATATATTCCCGAAATTACGTGTTATGTTGGTTTTGAGGTGACGCACATGCTAGGTGACTAGCGTGTGGGCGTGCATAAACCCTTTATAAAGAAGTTCCCGAAGCTACTCTTTCGATTCTCTCAACTCTGCAGTGTCATACGATATGGAGGAATAGAAATGGGCCGAGTGCCCAACACCAAGTCAATACCAAAATCAATATCCCTGTCGGGTGGCATGCCAGAAAGATCTGTAGGAAACATATTCGGAAAATCTCGCACTACCGGAATAGAATGAGTAGTATGAGTGTCTGCATCAATATCTCTCACAAAGGCCAAATATGATAAACACCCCTTTCCAACTATTCGTTGGGCCTTTAAATAAGAAATTACCCTAATGGGGACAAAATATGGAGAACCTCTCCACTCGATCCTTGGCAACCCTAGCATTGCCAACGTCACAGTCTTAGCGTGACAATCTAGAATAGCATGACATGGAGACAACCAGTCCATACCTAAGATCATATGAAAATCGACTATACTGAGCAATAAAAGATCAACTCTGGTCTCCAATCCCGTAATGGTTACCACACACGGTCGATACACATAGTCTACAATAATAATATCGCCCGCCAGCATAGATACATGGATAGGTGAGACTAAGGACTCACGGGGCAATTCCAAACAACGAGAATACGACGATACATACGAATAGGTGGAACTATGGTCAAATAATAGAGAAGCATCCTGGTGGCATACTGAGATAATACATGTGATTACCGTATCTGAGGCAACTGCATGTGGTCTGGCAGGAATAACATAGAATCTAGCATGACCACCACCTGATCTACCTCCTCCTCTAGGGTGACCTCTAGATACATGTGCCCTACCCCATGCTGGCTGGGCGGGTGGTGGAATAATTTGTGCGGGAGCCACATCCTAACTCCTTTGATCAACTGGACCTCGTGAAAGGCGGGGACAATGTCTATCATATGACCCGAATCTAAACACTCAAAACAACCCTTCTCTGACAATGGTGGCAAGTACTTACGTGCACCTCGAGAACAAGAATAACTACCAGAAGAACAAAGTATAGATGAACCCTGCACTGATGGTGCACGAGATAAACTCTTAACGGGAAGTGCACTAAGAGATGACAGACTTAGTCGAGTACTATATGAACCATGGCTTGCTGATGCACCATGATGAGCAGAACGAGCCATTTTATCGGGCCTATAAGGTCGACCCCTGTTGTGCTAGGACTGTCCCCCAAAAGGAATACCACTGGAATTACCCGGACCATGAGACCTCTTAGCCTCCCTATTCTCACTATCCTGAGTATGGACCATTTCTAGTTGTCGAGCACTGTCGACTACCTCGTCGAACTTAGCACCTGCTACATTCACTAGAGTCATAACAAAACAAAATTACTGGTTGAGGCCATTAATGAACCTCCTAATCTTTTGCCTCTCGGTGGGAACCAACTAGACTGCATGACGAGCCAAGTCTGAAAACCTCATCTAATATTGGGTAACCGACATGTCCTCTTGGTGGAGTTGTTCGAACTGCCTGCGCAATTCCTCTTTACGGGTCTGTGGCACAAACATCTCCGAAATGAGAATTTAGAACTCATGCCATAAACGTAGTGCTGCACCAATTGGTCTGCTCCTCTCACAAGCCTCCCACCATCTGAAGGCTGTCTCGGTCAGCTGAAAGGTAGTAAATGAAACCCCACAGGTCTCCAGAATACCTGGTGTACGAAGAATCTGCTGGCACCTGTCCAAGAAATCTTGAGCATCCTCTAACTCAGTTCAACTGAATGATGGAGTCTCCAAAATCTCTCTAATCTCTTCTGCTCCTCGTTGTTTATAATAAAGCTCACATGGGCCTGAGCAGCTCAGACCCACTAGACTGGTAGTACCCTCGATATCTGGAGTCCCTGCACTACTTGCTCTGGTGTATGGGCGACGGGGGAATGAGTACCTCCCCTGGCCTAAGAAGTGGCAGGTGCGGCCTTAGCCGAAGTTGTCACGCTCCAAACTCGGGGAGCGCGACCGGTGCTCAACCGAGTAAACCCGGCTGAGCAAGCCTATTAGATTTAATTCTACCAAACTCATTAATGAAATAATAGGAGATGTACTCCATTAATCAAACACTAAAAATATTTCATTAACAACTTCCTTTTTCATTCCCATTAGCAGCTTCCTTCATAATTTCCAAAATATTACGAGTTTATAGACATAATGAAAAACATGATTACCAAATACCAACATTTCTAGTTCAGTTCCCAACATCAACCACAACCCATAACCTATCTACCAAAGCCTATATTACAATAGAAGAGTAATATGGAAATGCCGGAAATAAGGCCCCGGCTATACCTCAAAACACAGTACATGAGAACCAAAAGATATATTACCCCGAAATGAAGTGGGGCTCACCAAATCAGCTGAAAAGAATGTACTGCTATCACTGATCAATGTCGCCTGTTGTAGAACCACTGGCATCCATTAAAGATGCAGCGCCCCCGGCAAAAGGGACGTTGGTACTGTCGAATAGCACTAGTATGTATAGCTAAAAATCCTATTTCAAAATAGATTGCCCATATAAGAAAAGGCAACACATAAAACAAGAAGTCACAATCAACAATATCCAAACGTCTAGTTAAAATATAATAATTTTCAAAATACAAACTTCATATATAATTTTGGTTGGGAGATCATTAGCACCGAAATACCACCGTCTTTGTTAGCACGGAGTCCGATCACGCCCGATTGGCTAGGCCATCTCCCAACGGACAATGTTGTTTGACAGGTTATGCGAAAAATAGTTGTTACCAAGAGTAGTGCCATCATCTGCGCAACATGGCGTCTGATCTCTACCCGATCAGTTAGGCCGCCTTCCCACATATGCAGTGTGGGTTGACTTTTCCAATCCACAAAGGTTCCGGTATCATCCCAATTAAGGGGAATAATATCACAATTTCCTAAAGGTTCTAATTTCATCCCAAATAAGGGGAATATACACCATCCACCTCTACACCGGCACGTGTAGTTTCAGGTGTGGGCCTTATGACCTACCCTTCCTCGGTTTTGCTAATGATGCTCCCAAAAACATTTTTGATTTTATTTGCAAACAGAAATATCATAAATACAATTTTACTCACCTCAACATCTTTCACATTGTATAAATTCTCATTAGTATTTCTAGTCATTCACAACGACAATATTTCCTTGGCTCATTAGGCCATTCACAAGATTCCTTATTCTTCGCACGATGGTCGTATTTCATATTCCACACTTTCACCTCTTTCAATTTCAAATATCACCTTCAAATATCAACATATAGAATATTTCAGAAATCATATAAATCCATTTGAAATGGTTTCTTCCCAAACAATGAGGCATACCAGCCAACAATATAAATACATATGAAAAATCATAAACAATCAATACACTATTTATTCTTGCAATACTCTTCCCCGTAAATGACAATCAAACAAGTTTATAGGGAATAACCTGGAATATAGAAGTTAGGAATCTTGACCCAATCATACTTGATCTTACAGAAACATTATGGATATCTATTCTAAGAGAGAAAGTTTAGCCAACATACCTTGCTTTGAGCTTTCCTTAAATTACTACAACGTTCCGGAAATTCTAGCAATCCCAATCTATTTTGAGACATAACAAAAATTGAACGATTATTAGGAAGATATTAATGATCTCAGCTCATTTGAGCATTTTATCAAACACTAGGTGTGCAAATCTAACTACAAGGTTCTTCTACAAGATTTTGCTTCACTACACAACCTAATCTTTACTTATTTGAGCTCAACAATCTTCCCACAAACCTTATTAGAACAATAATGTATAAATAATACTCTTATACCCAAGAATCATACTCCAAATCAACCATCTTTTACCCAAATTCGAAATTGGAAACTAGAGTATGGAACCTTACCTCTTAGATGAAGATCTTGTGATGAGCTTTCTTGATTCTTGAAGATTGGTGCAAGATTGGATGATTATAATGTTAGATTCCCTCCTTATCTCTCTAAAATGCTCTGACCTCTCTCTAAAACCCTCAAAAAACACCCCAAAATAAACCCCAAAGCCTATTTATCAAAATGGGGTCAGGTTATGAAAAGAGGAAAATTAACGCTCTGAATTCAACTATGCGGTCGTACAATGGACCGCACAATTGGTGTGTGGGTCGCACAATGATCTCACAAATCGGTGCCCAGAACTGGGCTTTCTGGTCCATTCTGCGACCAGTTTGTGGTCGCATAACCATTTTGCGATCGCATAATGGTCGCATAATGGTTGCAGAATTGGTCGCAAAATCACATTCTAGCAGCCTTTGGTAATTTGGTCATAACTTCTTGTAAGAATGTCCAAATGACAAACAGTTTGAAGCATTGGAAACTAGTTTCAAAGGGCTTTAATTTGATAATACAGCGTATAATCTTCTTATCAAGAGAGTTATGATCGTTTGAAGTTAGGTCTTGTGCGAACTCACTTGAAACATTATTCCATCATAAATATTTCAACTTGACATAGCCATGGGGCTCTTCTTAGACCATAAACCATTCTTAATGCACCTCATACATATATTATCTTGATCAATTGATATCATTAATATAATAGGCATTGCCTACACACAAAATAATATAATTATCGCACATCGACTTTCTTAATAGCGCTTAAGTACTTCAAAATTTTCCGGGGTGTTACATTCTCCCCCACTTAAGAACATTTGTCCCCGAATGTTTTAAAAGTCCCTTCTAAGAATAGATTTACCATCATTTTACCTCCAACCATTATACCTAGGCACTTATGACTACATCGGTCTTATACATCCTTTCCAAAATTTCTACTTATGGACCTTAAGATTTGGCTATCTTTACAAATTCTTATAAATTTCGACAGAGTTTCCCCTGTAACTGGGTATATCCACATATTAGAGAATCCCAGAAATCAGTCCTAACAATATATCCATTACTCAACAATGCATCACAGTATATATCAACAACACCTATCTCAAAATTAGGGCATTACATTAACAAAAGTGGTATCTTTACATAAAATGTACACATTTAAACCATAATGCATAGAAGGTACGTTTTTGAACACAACCATATGGCTCTGCAAACAAGTGAGAATATTTCCTTTCCTCAATACTTTCGACCTACGAGGTGATCTCCTGGACTCACAGACTTAGCCATAGCACTTGACAGAGGCAATCTTAACTTCCGGACATATCTAACAAGGATAGCAAATAGTTGCTCCTCATAATCCAATTATCCATTAACTTCACCTTCTTAGACATAGACACATGAAACACCGGGTACACGGAGAACAATAATAGGGAAACATCATACTCATAGTTTGGCCTATTTTCTTTCAAGATTTCATAACGCCTAATGTGACTACTCATATCTTAACTTACTTAACAATTCACCCAATATATTTCTAAATCACTACGCCGAATATCCAAACTAAAGCTTTGGCGACCTCCAACAATTACTCTAAGATGTGGTAGCTTTAATATTACCATAAAATTTTCTATCCAATATATTTGATCACGGGATGATGCTTCTTCTTTGACATATTTGAACCTTCAACCCCATAGGTTTACTATAAATAGGAACAACAAGGTTCGAGATTGTGCTGGAAGTATTCAAGAATCCATCAACGTGCTGAGCACGACATTTTTGGAGGTTATACCCTAAGAGATATGAAGGTCACTACCAATAGCGCTGACATGGTGATTTGTTGTGGTGATATGGGTTTCAAAAAATGATATGGGTTTCAAAATACATGAAGTTCCATTATGCTCTTAACAGTAACTAGCACAAGGAATCTATGCCACAAGCCTACAAGGATGGAAAAGAAGTTGAACACTTGTGATATTATTATCATTCTAACAGCTTAACCCTTTTCCGATAGTTGATCATATATGAGAGAACTAGAGATACGATGAATTTGTCCTTCAATTCAATATGCTCATCACAAGGCCACTTAACTTTCAACCTCACACAAGTGGAATCATGTAACTATGACATCTTAAAGTTGGGATGAAATCATGTATTGGTTATAGAGAATGAACACTTTGGTATGAGCTATGAGCTATAAACACTTTGCCATAACAATTGTCAAGTTGCAATATTGGGCCACTTTATGTGAAACTACAATACTAGCAACAATGTTAGTTACTCACTTAGGCAGGATCTAGGTGGACATGAAAGTCATACTGAGATTGGAAAACAAATAGATCTTCCTGTGGTGAATTTGTGAAAACCTCAAATTTCTCAGAAGCTTTATGAGGACAAGTGGCCCCTTTCAATTGACATGTATGCACATGATAGGGGCTAAGATATGCTCTCATGTTACTAGACCGTGGAAAGGATTCATGATAATACTCACAAACGAGTAGGGTGGTTGTTCAATCCATACGAGACACATCTACCTGAGAAAGAAAGAGTTGCTTAAGAAGGATCTCAACACTAGGCTGTCTTACATTAGATATGACACCACGTAGGTAATTATTACTATGGTGTGTGCATATGCATAGATGAGCAGATGTTATTCATTCGAATCAAAAGGTTCCGTAAGAAATGCATCAGATATAGTCCCTTGTTGGGAAGTTAGGAAAGCAAGTGGGAAGTATTAATCCTAGAGTTATAACTCAATTCAAGGACATAATTATATAGCTCAGTTCCACAAGAGGTCGTAAATAAGAGAATATGTGATAGCGAGGATTCACGAATAATGTGTCTCATTCAAAGAGTAGATACATGCAATGTTTTGTGATTCAACATTTTGATTAAGACCATATTTATGTAGGCCTTTTCAATATGGATGTACATATACAACAAGGAAAATAATGCGGTGTTCATAATGATGTACTAAGGAGTGACTTACTTGATGACTTTAGATTGACAGGGCAGTACCTTAATTAATGTCCCTCTACTCCACATCCAAAACACACATTAGTACCATATTGACATACACCCAAATGACATCTCATACACTTCACACAAAGAGGATTAGGCCCGTTAAACTGACTCACCCCACCGACCTAATATTTACCCTTTTTGCATAAGTCATAAGAATCCCTCTTATCTTTTCTCCAAGCATTCCCGGCGGGAGTAACAATATCTATAACAGTTTGCTCTATGGGTCTTTGGAATTCCCCAATCCTATCACCCCTAACACGCTCCTGAGCAAACTCACAACATGAAGAAACAATGTTCCTGCGTGCATATCGGGAAGCCATGGCTAGGTGTACCCTNGACTCACCCCACCGACCTAATATTTACCCTTTTTGCATAAGTCATAAGAATCCCTCTTATCTTTTCTCCAAGCATTCCCGGCGGGAGTAACAATATCTATAACAGTTTGCTCTATGGGTCTTTGGAATNAACATTTTGGTTAAGACCATATTTATGTAGGCCTCTTCAATATGGATGTACATATACAACAAGGAAAATAATGCGGTGTTCATAATGATGTACTAAGGAGTGACTTACTTGATGACTTTAGATTGACAGGGTAGTACCTTAATTAATGTCCCTCTACTCCACATCCAAAACATACATTAGTACCATAGTGACATACAACCAAATGACATCTCATACACTTCACACAACGAGGATTAGGCCCGTTAACCTGACTCACCCCACCGACCTAATATTTACCCTTTTTGCATAAGTCATAAGAATCCCTCTTATCTTTCCTCCAGGCATTCACGGCGGGAGTAACAATCTCTATAACAGTTTTCTCTATGGGTCTTTGGAATTCCCCAATCCTATCGCCCCTAACACGCTCCTGAGCAAACTCACAACATGAAGAAAAAATGTTCCCGCGTGCATATCGGGAAGCCATGGCTAGGTGTACCCAACCTAGGGCATTTGTTCTTCTTGTGCCCCCTCTTTCCACAACCATAAGATATTTCAAGAGTCTTTCAACACATCCCCAAATGGCATTTCTTACTAATCAAACATTCCGGCTTATTGGTACCAACAACCCTCTTTCGTTTCTTAGGTGCTCTTACCATATGATCCGGTGGCACGATAACATTAATATGGACAAGAACACTTCCCTTAGCAACTGGTTCTTTCAATACCCCCTCGCTGGCTCGAACCCGTGGGTTACTCATATGGAAAATAAGACATGACGAGGAATTTAGCTTCCTACCTTGAGCTCTATCGCACGAACTGGAGTATCAAAGAAATTTCTAAATGTCCAAGTAGCCTCCTCATTATTGATGTGGTCTACAACACACCGATAAGAAGGAGTCTACTAGACACGGCTCTGAGATATCCTAGGACACTTTAAAACCTTAGGCTCTGATACCAAGTTTGTCTCGCCCCAAACTNTAGCCTCCTCATTATAGATGTGGTCAACAACACACCGATAAGAAGGAGTCTACTAGACACGGCTCTGAGATATCCTAGGACACTTTAAAACCTTAGGCTCTGATACCAAGTTTGTCTCGCCCCAAACTCGAGGAGCGCGACCGACGCTCAACCGAGTAAACCCGACTGAGCAAGCTTGTTAGATTTCATTCTACCCAAACACATTCATGAAATAATAGAAGATGTACTCCATTAATCAAACACTGAAAAGATTTCATTAACAACTTCCTTTTTCATTCCCATTAGCAGCTT
>AWOL01S0024720.1:94579-112011 GCA_000715115.1 Nicotiana otophora | reverse complement strand
TAATTTATGGTACAAACAATGATATACTTGTATATGTAGACCAAATCCGAGTTAGAATCACTTACCCAAATGTTTTTCCCTTGAAAATCTGCCAAAAGTCGTCTCTGCTCAAACTCAAGTTCGTCAAAAATGGCAAATGGGACGAATGTCCTCTTTTTACAACACTGCCCAGAACTTCGGAACAGGGCCTCAAACAGGACCTCGATCAGGGCCTCGATCGAGGCTTCGATCATGGCCCTCGAGCCTAAGCCTCGATCGTGGCTTCGATCACAGGATCGAGCCTGGACCTCGGTCATAGCCTGCCTTCGATCAGGGCATCGAGCATGTGCCTTCGATCAGGGCATCGAGCATGTGCCTTCGATCAGGACATCGAGCATGGGCCTTCGATCCTAGCCCTCGAGCCTTACCTTCGATCATGTCCTCGACCTGGACCTTCGATCGTGGCTTCGATCTCAAGCTCGAGCCTGAGCCTCGTCAACCCTGGGCTCGACACCTAGCTCGATATCTAGGCTCGAGGTCTGGCTTGATACCTGGGCTCGATGTCTGGGCTCGATGTCTGGCTCGATATCTGGGCTTGATCACAGCCCAGAATGCCCAACAGAAAAGGAAACCCTGCACCAGCTTTTTAAGTCCAACTTTTGATCCGTTAACCATCCGAAAATCACCCGAAGCCTTCGGGACCTCAACCAAATATACCAACAAGTCCTAAAACATCATACGAGCCTAGTGGAACCTCTAAATCACATCAAACAACTCTAAAACCACGAATTATACCCCAATTCAAGCTTAATGACACTAAGAATTTTCAACTTTTACATTCGATGCCGGAACCTATCAAATCAAGTCCGATTGACCTCAAATTTTGCACACAAGTCATACATGACATAACGGAGCTGTGAAGATTTTTAGAACTGGATTCCGACCCCGATATCAAAAAGTCAACTCCCCGGTCAAACTTCCAAACTTTAAATTTATATTTTAACCATTTCAAGCCTAATTTCACTACGAACTTCCAAATAAAATTTCGATCGCGCTCCTAAGTCCAAAATCAACATACGGAGTTGTTGGAATCATCAAAATTCTATTTCGGGGTTGTTTTCACATAATTAGACATCCGGTCACTATTTAAACTTAAACATTTTAAATTGTTTTCATCAAAATCCCATATCTCGGGCTAGGGACCTCGGAATTTGATTCCGGGCATACTTCCAAGTCCCAAATCACGATACAGACCTACCGAAGCTTTCAAAACACTGATCCGAGTTTGTTAACTCATAATGTTGACCAAAGTCAAACTTGGCCTTTTAAAGCCAACTTAAGGAACCAAGTGTTCCGATTTCAACCCAAACACTTCTAAATCTCAAACCAACTATCCCGACAAGTCATAAATCATTTAAAGCACATACTACAAGTTTTATTTAGGGTAACGGGGCTCTAAAAGTCAAAACGACCGATTGGGTCGTTACAATTTTCATGACATTGTGAGCCCGAGAGACTGGAGAGATTGATGACCGAGTGAGGCCAAGGATATTTATGGGATCGGGCTGCGCACCGCAGCATGTTTTATTGATTTATGCCATGATTGGCTTGTTATAGCGCTTGGGCTGAAAGAGCCCCTCCGGAGTCTGTACACACCCCCAGTGAGTACTGGTACCTACTGAGTGTGAGTGCTGAGTGCCAGTAGATGCTTCGGACAACGGGTATTTTGGAGATTAGTGGGGGTCTCGTTCACTACTTTTTAGTTTTCTAGAGCTACCTTCAGATGGTGGGAGGCTTATGAGAGGCGCAGGTCGATCGGTGCAGTACCACTTACATGGCAGGAGTTCTCCGTTCTCTTTTTGGAGAAGTTTATGTCACAGTCTCGCAGAGAGGAGCTATGCAAACAGTTTGAGCAAATACGTCAGGATGGCATGTCTATGACGCAGTACGAGATGAGATTTTCTAAGTAGGCTCGTCACGCCGTTTTGTTGGTTCCCACTGATAGGGAGGATTAGGAGGTTCATTGATGGCCTCACATATCAGCTACAGTTACTTATGATTCGGGAGAGAGTATCCGGTGCTACTTTTGAAGAGGTTGTTGACATTGCTCGGTAGATAGAGATGGTTCGTAGTCAGGAACGTGGAGAGAGGGAGGCCAAGAGGCCTCGTGGTCCAGGTGATTTCAATGGTGCTCCTTCAGGGGGCATTTTTACCGCGGTAGGGATAGTTCTTATAGACACGCTCAGACGGGTCGTCCAGTTCACCGCGGTGCATCATCCACCCATGGTTCATATAGTTCTCATCAGGGCCAGTCATCTCTTAGTGCCCTCCCAGCTCAGAGTTTGTCCCGTGCCTCTTCAGTTCAGGGTTTATTTGCACCAGGTGCTTCTAGCAGTTATTCTGGTTCTTGGGGCCCGATTCATTCCCTACCACCACCAGTACTAGGGAGCTGCTTTGAGTGTGGGGAATTTGGGCATATGTGGAGGAAGTGTCCTTGTCGCCCGAGAGGTCCGGTGTAGCAGAGGAGTCATACTATAACTTCAGCACTAGTTACTTCGCCACCCCCCAACCAGCTCGAGGTGGGGGTTAGGCAGCTAGGGGTCGTCCAAGAGGGGGAGTCCGATCAGGTGGCAGTCAGACCTGATTCTATGCTTTTCCTGCCAGTCTAGATGATGTTGCCTCAGATGCAGTAATCACAGGTATCGTCTCAATATGCCACATGGAAGCTTTTATACTATTTGATCCTGGTTCTACTTATTTGTATGTATCATCGTACTTTACTCATTATCTGGATATGTCCCGTGAGTCTTTAATTTCACTTGTTCGTGTATCTACACTGGTGGGTGATACTATTATTGTGGACCGTGTATATCGATCTTGTGTGGTAACTATTAGGGGACTAGAGACTAGAATTGACCTCTTACTGCTCAGTATGATTGATTTCGATGTAATCCTGGATATGGATTGGTTGTCTCCATGTCATGCTATTCTAGAATGTCATGCAAAAATCGTGACATTGGCGATGCCAGGGTTGTCGAAGGTCGAATTGAGAGATTCTCTAGATCAGGTTCACAGCAGGGTAATTTCTTATTTGAAAGAGCAACGTATGGTTGGAAAGGGGTATTTGTCATACTTGGCTTTTATGAGAGATGTGGATGCAGATACTCCTACTATTGATTCAGTACCAGTTGTACGAGACTTTCCGGATGTATTTCTTGCAGACCCGCCGGGTATGCCACCCGACAGGGATATTGATTTCGGTATTGACTTGGTGCAGGGCACTCAGCCCATTTCTATTCCTCCGTATCATATGGAACCAGCTGAGTTGAAAGAATTGAAAGAGCAACTTCAGGAACTTCTTGATAAGGGGTTTATTAGGCCTAGTGTGTCACCTTAGGGTGCACCGATTCTGTTTGTGAAAAAGAAAGATGGTACTATGCGGATATGTATCGATTATAGGCAGTTGAACAAAGTTACAATCAAGAATACGTATCCTTTGCCGTGTATTGATGATTTATTTGACCAACTTCAGAGAGCGAGGGTATTCTCCAAAATTGATTTGAGATCTGGATATCACCAGTTGAAAATTCAGGATTTGGATATTCTAAAGACGGCATTCAGGACTCGTTATGGTCACTATGAATTTTTTGTGATGTCATTTGGGCTAACTAATGCGCCAGCATCATTTATGCACCTGATGAATACCTTATTCTAGCCGTATCTTGACTCATTTGTCGTGGTATTTATTGATGATATCCTGGTGTACTCACATAGACAGGAAGAGCATGCACAGCACTTGGGTATTGTATTATAGAGGCTTAGAGAAGAGAAACTATATGTCAAATTCTCTAAGTGTGAGTTCTGGCTTAGTTCGGTGGCATTCTTGGGACCATTAGTGTCCAGTGAAGGGATCAAGGTGGATCTGAAGAAAATAGAGGCAGTTCAGAGTTGGCCCAGTCCATCTTCAGTCACTGAGATTCGGAGTTTTCTCGGCTTGGCCGGTCATTATCGTCGCTTCGTGGAGGGCTTCTCATCTATTGCATCGCCGATGACTAAATTGACCTAGAAAGATGCTCCGTTCAGATGGTCGGATGAGTGTGAAGAGAGCTTTCAGAAGCTTAAGACATCTTTGACTACAGCTTCAGTATTGGTGTTGCCTACAGGTTCAGAGTCTTATACTGTGTATTGTAATGCATCGCGTATTGGTCTCGGCACAGTGCTGATACAAGACGGTAGGGTGATTGCCTATGCGTCCAAACATTTAAAGGTACATGAGAAGAATTATCCAGTCCATGACCTTGAATTAGCAGCTATTGTTCACGCCTTGAAGATTTGGCGACATTATTTGTACGGTGTCCATTGTGAGGTTTATACCGATCACCGGAGTCTACAACATCTGTTTAAATAGAAGCATCTTAATTTGCGATAGCAGAGGTGGTTGGAATTGCTTAAGGATTATGACATCACCATTCTCTATCATCCCGGAAAGGCCAATACGGCGGTCGATGCCTTGAGTCGTAAGGCGGAGAGTTTGGGCAGCTTAGCATACTTACCGGTAGCATAGAGGTCTTTAGCCTTGGATGTTCAGGCCTTGGCCAACCAGTTTGTTAGATTGGATGTTTTCGAGTCGAATCAAGTTTTGGCTTGTGTGGTTTCTCGATCTTTTTTATATGATCGCATCAGAGAGCGCCAGTATGATGATCTCCATTTGCTTGTCCTTAAGGACACGGTTCAGCACGGTGATGCCAAAAAAGTCACTATTGGGGATGACGGTGTATTACGAATGCAGGGCAAGACATGTGTGCCTAATGTAGATGGTTTGCGTGAGTTGATTCTCCAGGAAGCTCACAGCTCGCGGTACTCCATTCATCCAGGTGTCGCGAAGATGTATCAGGATTTGAGGCAGCACTATTAGTGGAGGCGAATAAAGAAAGATATAGTTGGGTTTGTAGCTCGGTGTTTAAATTGTCAACAGGTAAAGTACGAGCATCAGAGACCGGGAGGATTACTTCAAAGACTTAAAATTTTGGAGTGGCAATATGAGCGTATTACCATGGACTTCATAGTTGGGCTTCCGCGGACATTGAGAAAGTTTGATGCGGTTTGGATGATTGTAGATCGGTTGACTAAGTCCGCGCATTTTATTCCAGTTAGTACTAATTATTCTTCGGAGCGGTTAGCTGAGATTTATATATGCGAGATTGTTTGCCTACACTGTGTGTCAGTGTCCATCATATCAGATCGGGGCACGTAGTTTACATCACAATTTTGGAGACCAGTGCAGCGAGAATTGGGCACACAGGTTCAGTTAAGTACAGCATTTCACCCTCAAACGGACGGACAGTCCGAGTGCACTATTCATATATTGGAAGATATGTTATGCGCTTGTGTCATTGATTTTGGGGGTTCTTGGGATCAATTTCTGCCACTCGCGGAGTTTGCTTACAATAATAGCTACCAATCGAGTATTTAGATGGATCTGTATGAGGCTTTATATGGGAGACGGTGCCGGTCTCCGGTGGGTTGGTTTGAGCCAGGTGAGACTGGACTATTGGTTACTGATTTGGTTCAGGATGCTTTGGAGAAGGTTAAATTGATTCAGGAGTGGCTTCGCATGGCGCAGTCTAGACAGAAGAGTTATGCTGACCGGAAGTTCCGTGATGTTTCTTACATGGTTGGGGAGAAAGTTTTGCCCAAGATTTCACCCTTGAAGGGTGTGTTGAGGTTCGGGAAGAAGGGCAAGTTGAGTCCTCGATATATTGGGCCTTTTGAGATACTTAAGAAGATTGGAGAGGTGGCTTATGAACTTGCTTTGCCACCTAGTCTATCGGGTGTTCATCCAGTGTTCCATGTGTCCATGCTCCGAAAGTATGTTGGGGATCCGTCTCATATTTTGGATTTTAGTTCAGTGCAGCTAGACTGTAATTTGACTTATGATGTGGAGCCAGTGGCTATTTTAGACCGGCAGGTTCGAAAGCTGAGGTCAAAGAACATAGCATCAATAAAGGTACAGTGGAGAGGCCAGCCAGTTGGAGAAGCTACTTAGGATATTGAGCAGGAGATACGAAGCAAATATCCACACTTATTTCAGACTCCATGTATGATTCAAAACTCGTTCGAGGACGAACGTTTGTTTAAGAGGGGGAGAATGTAATAACCCGGCCGATCGTTTTGAGTATTATAATCACGTTCCCCCATTTACTACTCAAGTTATTCTTTATAGTTTTTTTATGACTTACCAGGTTAGTTGGTTTGGGTCCGTAAGGATTTCGGAGTGAAATGAGACACTTAGTCTCATAATTGAAAACTTAAATTGAAAAAGTTGACCAGATATTGACTTATGCGTAAATGCCCTTAGATTCAAATTCTGATGATTTCAATAGCTCCGTATGGTAATTTTATACTTGGGAGTGTGTCCGAAAAATTATTTGGAGGTCCGTACTGGAATTAGGCTTGAAATGGCGAAAGTCAAATGTTTTGGAAAGTTTGACCGGGAGGTTGACTTTTTGATATCGAGGTTCAAATCTAATTCTGAAAATTTTAATAGGTTTGTTATGTCATTTATGACTTGTGTGCAAAATTTAAAGTCAATCGGACTTGATTTGATAGGTTCCGGCGTCGTTTGTAGAAATTGGAAGTTTCAAAGTTTATTAGGCTTGAATTGGGGTATGATTCGTGGTTTTAGCATTGTTTAGTGTGATTTGAAGGCCCAAATAAGTTCGTATGATGTTTTAGTACTTGTTGGTGTATTTGGTTGAGGTCCCGAGGGCCTCGGGTGAGTTTCAGATGGTTAACGGATCAAACCTTTGGACTTAAACAGCTGCTGAAATTTTTCTGCTCGAACTTTCTGTTGGAAAAAAATCGAGGTCATGAAAATCGAGGACAGAAAATCGAGGTCATAAAAATCGAGGTCATGAAAATCGAGTCCAGGAAATCAAGGTCATGAAAATCGAGGCCAGGCCTCGGCAGAAACTTTAAGTTACAAAACATGGGTTTCGTCCTATTTTTTCTATTTTTGACAAATTGGAGCTTGGGGAGAGGCGATTTTTAAAAGATTCTCAAGGAACAATATCGGGGTAAGTGATTTTAACTCGGATTTGGTTAATATACACGAATATATCATTATTTTCATCATTTAATTAGTGTTTTGAGATGAAAAGTTGGGGGAAATGGGAAAGAGTTCTTGGACTAGAATTTTGAGGTTTTGAATGGGATTTTGTTATCGGATTTGAGTAAAATTGGTATGGTTAGACTCTTGAGTGAATGGGCTTTCGGGTTTTGTGACTTTTGTCGGATTTTGAGATGAGGGCCCGGGGGGCGAGTTTGAGCCGATTTCGAATTTTTGGCTATAATTTCGTATTGTCTTGTGAAATTGATTCCTTTAGCCTATATTAATTATACTGTACTACTTGTGGCTAGATTCGGGACATTTGGGGACCAATTCACGGGGCAAGGGCATAGCGGAGTAAGAAATTACGCGGCTTTGAGGTAAGTAATAGTTCTAAATTTGGTCCTGAGGGTATGAAACCCCGGATTATATGTTATGTGATTGGTTTTGAGGTGATGCACATACTAGGTGATGGACGTGTGGGCGTGCACCGTAGGAATTGTGACTTGGTCAAATTTCATGGAACTGTATAGTCGTATAATCTGTTGGTACCAGTACATTATCTATGTGTTAGAGAAAATTGAACTGAGACTCGTATTATAAATCATGCTTAGACATATGTTGTTATTATTGGTACCCACTGGGGTCATTTCTACTATTGAATAATATGTTCAAATTGTAATTTCACACTTAGTCATGTTTATTCATTCCATATCATATCTCAGTCTTTGTTGCTATTTATTAATACATCATATTATCATTTTGGGTTGATTATTATGATTTCTGAGAGCCCGAGAGACTGGAGAGGTTGATGACTGAGGGCCTAATTGTGAGGATATTATGAGATCGGGTTGTACGCCTCAGCATGTTTTAATGATTTATGCCATGATTGGCTTGATATAGCGCTTGGGCTGAAGGAGCCCCTCCGGAGTCTGTACACACCCCCAGTGAACGCAAGTACCTACTGAGTGCGAGTGCTGAGTGATTGTGAGGAATGAGTGACTGTGAGGACTGAGTCACTGTTACTCTGAGAAGATGCATTGATTTCATTATTGCTGCATTTCAGTTGTCATATATTACTATTTTGGAAAATTTCTAAAAGACATCCTCTTCTATTTCATTCGAAGTTGTTATAAAATTACTGTGGAGTTTTAAATGTTGAACGTGAAAGCATGCCTACCTTTTTATGTTGGAAAGTATTGTATTTTGACTTAGCTGAGAAGCTCGTCACTACTTTCAGTTCTTTATTTATTAGTGTTATTTACTGAGTTGGTTGTACTCATACTACACTCTGCACTTCGTGTGCAGATCCAAGTGATCCCAGACACAAAGGGTGTTGATTCTTTCACACAGTCGATTTTTCCAGAGATTCAGAGGTAGCTTCCATGTTTCGCAGACCTTGTCTCTCCTTCCCTATTCTTTTATTTATTGTATTTGGTCTCAGAGTATTATAAACCGTATTTTCCAGACTTGTAATGTATAGATACTCATGTACTCAGTGACACCAAATTTTGGGAGTGTTTGTATCGGTATTTACGAGATTTTTGGATTGTGTTTAAATATTATATTTTCAAACTTAAAAGAAATGGTGGTTTATTGAGGTTGTCGGCTTGCCTAGTATTGAGATAGGCGTCATCATGGCAGTTTAGGATTTTGGGTTGTGATAATTGGAAAGTAAAAATGCATGAAGAAAGTATAGAATTGACAACATTCACTCGCCCTGAAGGACATTTCGAATGGTTAGTAATGCCATTTAGAATAAAAATAACTTCACTTATTTTTTAAAGAAAAATAGATAGTATATTTGGAGAATATAAAAGATTTGTTTTAGTATATGTAGACGACATACTAGTATTTAGTAAAGATATAGAACACTTGGGATAGTTACAAACAGTTTTCAGACTATTTGTAGATAACGGAATAATAATTAGTAAAAAGAAGATGAAATTATGTAAAAGTTATATAAATTTCCTAGGAATGGGATGGAAAAATTAAATTACAACCTCATATAGCTAAAAAAAGGCTTTAGAAATGCCAGACAAATTAGACAATACTAAAGAATTACAGAGGTTTCTAGGAATAATAAATTAAGCAAAAAGTTTCATAAAATATCTAGGCAAAATAGCAGGACCTTTATATGCTAGGACAGGTTCTACTGGACAAAAATATTTTAATACAGAAAATATCAAATTGATACAAAAGATTAAAGACAGAATAAAAAATATTCCTGACTTAAATATGCCCTTAGAGACAGGATATTTAGTTATAGAAACAGATGGAAGTTTTGAAGGATGGGGAGCAGTCCTAAAAAAAAACCTAATAAATATAGTAATAAAAGTGAAGAAAAAATATGTGATTATCAAAGCGGTAAATATAAAGAAAAGGGGAATATGAGCAATATAGATGCAGAAATATTAGTTGTAATCTATGGACTAAATAGTTTTAGACTCTATATATTAAACGAGCCAGAAATATTAATTAGAACTGACTGTGAAGCTATAATAAAGTTCCACCAAAAGATAAATGAAAAGAATAGTAGTAGAAGAAGATGGTTGAACTTCGTTGATACTATATCAATCTATAACTTAATATTTGAACATATTAAAGGAAACAATAATAACGTAGCAGACCAGTTAAGTAGGTTAAAAATTACTGTTAACTAATAGACATGTTTTGCATTGATAACATGAGACCAACAACCCTCAAGACTGAAGATAAGGGAAAGGGCATCAAAGCCTCACCCTCAGACACATATTTCCAGACAATGTTAAGTAATCTTCAATTTAAGCTACAAGCATTAGTAGAGCAGACTAATATGGATAGAATATGGTTCGAAAATATAATTTAATATTCTTTCCGCCATCAAATATGTCATTTAGAATTTAGCAGAATGTATAATAGATAGACCATAAAGATGCCTGATAGATAATTTATAGATAACATATAATAAAAAAAGACATTAAATATTTTATAGCAGTTCTAAATGCTTTATGCCAATATTTTACAGAGAAAAGCCAAGAAAGAAAATTTAAATATTATGTGGTAATACATGGTAAGACAAATGGTATTTTTCAAACTTGGTTAGAAGTTTTAGACTCAATAAAAGATTTAGAAAAATCTCTTTTTAAAGGTTTTAATGATTTTATTGAAGCATTAGACTATGCAAGGGGTATATTAGGACTAAATTACTATATCTCTCCAGAACTCAAACAAAACTCAGAAAATATTCCTCAATATAACATTCAAAAAGATACATGCAAGATAATTTTCTATGATCATTTTTTCTCAATGACTGAAGCCTTCAAAAGACTCAACCAAAAGAATGAGATTTTAGTACAAGAAAAAGCAAGACTGGTGGAGCAGGTGAAAGTATTAGAACATAGATTCCAAGCAGTAAAGTTTGAGTTAGCGCAATCCCAGAATCAGGTTATCTCTCAGCAAAGGTATAGTCCACAACAATTGAGTTCTCCATCTTAATCTCAAAATAAAACGGATGACAAGGGTGTGCACTCCCCAATGAATACAATAAAATCCACTGTATCGGATAGAGATACAGCTAGTCCGGTTCAAACGGTAGCGGGTAAAAACTTATCAAATCCGTTTATGACTGCCACTTTGCCAAAAAGTGAAGATGAAGGTTCATCAAGCCAAACAAGACGAAGACTACCTAGAATATTGATACAAGGAGAAGCATTGAAAAAGAAAGGAATAATCTCAAAAAAAGAAAAAAATAAGAAAATAGAAGATATAGTTAAATAAATATTAAAAAATTCTTTCAAACAAGAAGAAGCAAGACAAACATATGATCAGAAATTCTAGTCCAGAAATATCTCAGAGCTCAAGAGAAGATAATAATCTAAATTATCAAGATTCTCAAGACCCAAATGATGACTTAGGAATAAATTATCAAGATGCTCAAGACCCAAATGATGATTCAGGAATGAGTTTTGATTCAATAGCTTTGCATAATCTTGACACGTAGAAGCAGACCATCTTCATAATAGCAAGAATAAAATAAAGAAAAAGACAAAGATAGTGAGAAAGACTCTGACAAAGGTACAATAATGCAATAAAGAAAGACATCTTCTACAGTAAAGCAAGGACAATAATGCAAGATCTATAGTAAATTAAGGACAATAATGCAAGACAGACTCTGAAGACTTCACGTGAACAAGAAAAAAGAAAGATTCTTCAAACCAAATGAAGTCCGGAAGTGAAGTCCACAACATCTATAAATTGAGTGTTTTATGAAAACAGAAGAGAACAACGACAACAACTATCTAAAGAAAAACATACTCTTCCCTTCACCATTCCTTTCACCTACGCCAGAAAAACCATCCTCCACAACTCTCTTTTTAACATATTCCCCTTTTACTATGTATGTTTTAGTATTTTCTATTTCAAACCTGTAAAATAAATAAAGCTTTAAGCTTTAGTGTGCAAGTTTTTTATTTCCAAGTCCAGTACCGAAAGAAAAATCTCTCTCTTATAAACACGTAAGTTACTATTTTATAAATAGTGTTTCTGTTTATTATCCCGATTTATTTAAAGCTTTATATTACGTCTTATATCTTTAATTTCTTAGTTGCTAGTTTGAAAATAACAAAAAATCACTCTAAGTATATGGTTATCTTTCCAACTTCTTAATAACCCTGATGGATTAACCTGTAAATTCTTAGAAGAGACCAGTTAAGATGAGCCCAAAATATTACGAGAAAGGCGTTAAAATGGGTAAATATAACTGTTGTCAGGGTGAGGTTAAAGAAAGAGGTGTTAAGAAAAGATCTATATCTTTAAAAGGTTGGAGAGAAGATATGAACAGAGTGAAAAAAATAAAAATAAATAAAAATAAAAAATATATATATATAAAATGGGGTAATGTCAGTTCATAATTTGATAAAATAGAGATCAAGAGAGAGTAATCTCATTGTAGTTGCATTAGATAGCTTGATATTGCATTGTCCAATGCTTATAAGTTAAACTAATTCTTTTTAACTCTTGCTAATTCGCGCAACATGATTATGAAAACAAACTCCTTTTTTATTTTAATTTCTTAATAGTTGAGACCAATAAAATTATAATTTTTTAATAATTTTAGATGATTGAAGAATAACTTTAGTATTTTTTGAAAATAAACTCGATCTAATTCTACTATACACATCTTTACGACTCCAATATTTAGGTAATAGTGTTATTGGGGGTCATGCGCAGCATGAGCTATCCCTTACTCGTAAGATAACAAATCTGAAAAGGGTGAATATTTACCATCGACCATACATTTTTCGTTTCCTTTTTTAAGGTGGGGCAAGCAAGGGAATGATGATCTAGTAGGAAATAAGAGAACGAGAAATGAAGATTAAGGTAAAAAATAGAATAAAGTACAATAAACAATCTCATAATAAAACTCAGTTGTAGGCACATTTTTTACATTTTAAAATCAAATATTTGACCCCCAATATAATAAAATTGTACACAAATATTAAGTTGCACTACAATTCTATTGGGTAGAGCTGCTAAGTGCTTACTTTGAAGAATAAATGGTTGTATCATAATTAAATAAATTGAAGTGAGAGAATTTAAATGTAAATTAAAATTAAAATAGAAAATCCACATGTGTTTTATCTTAATGAATTGTTTTATTAAAAAGAATAGTCTTTTTCTTACCTCTATAATTTTTTGTTTTTAACGAGAAGTTTTCTCAAATATGCATCTTTCAAAAATCTTAAACAGAGAAAGAGTACAAGTTACTTGATAATATCTATCAATTACCATAATACGTACTAA
Organism: Nicotiana otophora; assembly: GCA_000715115.1. Taxonomy (NCBI): domain Eukaryota; kingdom Viridiplantae; phylum Streptophyta; class Magnoliopsida; order Solanales; family Solanaceae; genus Nicotiana; species Nicotiana otophora. The sequence continues at coordinate 99,140 of AWOL01S0024720.1, read as the reverse complement.
TACTTTTTCTGTATATGTATGCTACTTTAATCTCTTGAAAGTTTTCACAGTAGTTAATGTATAGCTCTTAATTTAATTTCAATTCCCTTTTTTATTGTTTCACTTAAAATTATTTTTGATTTACTTAGTTACTATGAATTAGCTCATATTTTAAAATCAAAACACGAAAACCTCTTATATACTCCCTCTGTTTTAAATTAGATGAGTTTTGTTTTTTAGTTTGTTCCAAAATAAATGATACATTTGGAAATTTGGAAATAATTAAACTTTAAACTCTTAATTTTACTCATTTTACCCTTAATGAGAAGCTTTATAACCACACAAATGTCATGACCCCATAAAGCTTTTAAGACCACGAGTTTCAAATTTTTTTTTTTTTTTTATTTTCGTATCGAGTCAAACTATATTATCTAAATTGAAACGGAGTGAGCCACCTCTCGGGTGACCTTCCCCTCCTTTCCGCCTTCGTACGACTAGTCTTATTTTCTTTATTCCTTTCTTGTCGTGAATCGCTCCTTCCCATCTTACAGAGAGGGATGTCCCTGCCCCACCCCAGGCAGGAGAAGGGCTTATACTGCTCGCCTAAAGCTCAGACGAAGAAAATAAACGGACTCCTCAAGGGCTACTTAAGCCACTTTAGTGCAAATCAGAAGGACTTACGCTGTTTGGATGTTGCTCAGTCCTGCTATAACTTAACAACCAAAAAGTTCTGCGTCGAACTTCAGCCCGCAGAGATATAACTGTTTAATCTTGAAAGATAAGGGTAACCTTTATATTAGTGTAAGATACTCAAACTGTCACTTCACTTCATCAATGGACGAACCACTTCCCAAAAGAACTGCTACCACCCCTCAACCACCGCCATTTCCACCACCAACCACCTTTTCCTTGAAGGGTTCATCAAACTCCCACTTCAAAATTACAGCCAAAAATCTAATTCTCCTTCATTGAAACCCCAGTTATTCCAAAATTCAAGAACTCTGTCACCTTCTCCATCGCCGGCTAAGCCGCCGTTAGTGCCACCTCAATTTCCTCCACAGCTTTATTGGAGTTCCTTTGATCCCGCAGGCGGCTCTGCTTCTTATAAGAGAAAATCACCTGCTCAATGTGCACTGGCAAGAACAGCTAGCTAGTTGAGTGTCGTTAATGGCGAAAAGCTCTAATAGGGCTTTAAGCACAAAGCTCACTTAAAGTGTGGGCTTTAATAAGAAAAAGAAAGGCGCAACTACGGGTAAACATAAAATATATATGTAATTCAACCACAAAGTAACACATTCATTTATAATGTTTTCCTTATCAGCTAATTCATTTATTTTCTGATTATATTTTTGATTCCCGATAAAACTCATGGGCCAGGAGACTCATGTCTTAGTGCCTTGCCTTACACTGAAGCACAGCTTAAGCGGGGAGAAGCGCCCTCCCTGAGAGCTGCTCTCAGGGCTTAAACAACAACAAAAAATCCAGGGCTTAAGCGCGCAGCCTTTGACTACACTGAGCTAGCCACCAAATAATGTTAAAGAATTAAGTGACGCTTTTAATAACAATGGAGAATCTCCTAATGGCTTGAGGTTAAAGAGAATGAAGGATGGAATGAGAGAAATGATGCAATGGTGTGATTCAAGAAGATGCTCAAGTAGAAAATTCCCCTGAAGAAGAAAACAAGATGTTAAAGGAGCATGAGACAGAGACTGAAGCAGAAGCAGCACCGTGTGGTGTGGGTGGAGGGAAAGAGAAATTGTCTGATTCTGAATTTCAAGTGTCCCGGTGGTGAAGGCCATCAGATTCTTCTCTGTCGAAATAACTGCTACTACAAATTGTGAAAACCTTTCTACTCAAGTGCATTGGTGGTTTAGATGATGATTGTAAGCACTAACTGGATCAGATTCACTAATCATACAACAACTAGCTAGGTGCCATTTAATTCGGGAAATTTTAGCTGCATTCTTTCTGTAGTGTTCTGGAAATGTTTTAGATGATTGTAAGCACTAACTGGATCACTAGTCTTGTGTAGTTTGTTCTCATCAGTCAATGTGTGAACTTGTTTCATTCCCTTTTAGATTGTGAATTCAACATTCTGGAAATGTTTGCATAATGAAGACTTGGTTCGATAATTACAACAGAAAAGTAAAGGAAAAAAGAAAAGATCAAAAGGCAGGTCAATTTGCAAGAAGAACCTCATTAGAAGAAACATCTCTTGTCTGAGTTCCAATACACCATAACTTATTTTCGGTCAATCAAAGAAGAAACAAGAATATCAAACCATTAAAAAACAAATGCCCGGGTGTCTCTGTCTACTTTGTATTCCTACCTACATCTTTCAATGCAAAATCTCACAGTTCATCCTTAACATCATTAGTGGTACTCTCGGGGCTTGAACTGGCATCAGACTCTGTAGGTTTCTGTGTTGAGGCCGGCTTTTGAATCTTGAAGGGGATAGATGCGTGCTTTTTCAGGAATTTGTAGAAGGCCACCACTGTACGGTCTGTGTCAACAGTAATCTGTAGAACAGGATGATCATTTAAAGATGAATCATCCATCGTTTTTAAGAAACGAAATGGAATGGAACATATACAAAACAATTTTGGAAACACTTTAATTTATACTCACTGGATCAAAGCTCTTGTTGCCAGCTGGGAAGAACAGAAGTGTTGGGAATCCATCAGACTGCAATAAATCAAATAAGCATTAACCCAATATTCGAACAACCACAATAACTCCCTCCCCTCGCACCTCTCAAAGGATAAATGAAAAGAATAAACAATTGGCACTCTTTTCCTCCTATAGCTTGACTCTTTTACGAGGACCAAGAAAGTGAAATTTTTTTATGCATGGTGGTGAGACTTAAAGTTGGGATCTATGCATAATATTAATAATGTGACCATATTATCTAAATGTTTAAGTTGTTAGAGGCCACACTTTAGTTACTTGTGTCATCAACGAACCCTTAGTGTTCTAGGCATTTCCTTAAAGATAAATGTTGGTATACACCCGAAAGGATGCAGTATAACTTGAAGCATGCTCGCAAACATATCCAATCAACAAACCGACCATGTACTAGGATATAGAATCTGGCACATCCCTTGCTTGACACAAGAGTACGTAACTGAAGTCAAAACATGAAGTTACAAAATGTACCTTGGCCCGGGGATGCTCATTTGTTGTACCATCCATCTTGGCAACAACAAGGGAGTCGATGCCTCTTAAATGCTTGCCAAGCTTGTTGTATATGGGTTCTAGTGATTGACAATGTCCACACCAAGGGGCATATATCTGTTTTGAATCACAAACCAAAACTCTCCATTAGACATCCAGAACAACCTCAAAAGTTTTGGATGTGCACTGCATCATTGAATAATACGTGCACTCATTCAAAACAAGACGACTAGTACCTCAAGAAGAACATCTTTTGATTCATCTAGAACAATTTCGTCAAAGTTATTGCCAACTACAACTTTAACATCCCCGTCATTCTGCATGAATGATCAAAGGGTTTGAGAAACAAAGCTCAATCTGAAGCTTAATGTTGGAAAGTAGTGAAAAGAACTAGAAGACTTACAGTCTCAGGGATTGGGTCAGATTTATAAAAGGGTTTTAGATTGTCTTCCAAAAACTTCTCCCCGAATGACTGCAAAACAAATAACAAAAGAATACATACAGGATAAGATAGAAAGTCGAGGATTAGCTGAGAGAAACCTTGCTAACCTAAGGTGATCTCTCAAAAAGGAGCAAAACCCAAAGCTCCAAAAATGAATTCCATTGCACCCCTCCCATTAATGCCAAGCTTTACCATTCACCAACAAAGATTTCAACGGCTAAAAAATTTATTGTTTCAAGAGTATTATCCAACTCATCGAGGCTAACATCATAAAATCAAATTTTCAAGTTGATGAACTATTTTACTCTATGTAACTTTGAGAAGGAAAGGCCTATCACTCCAACTTTCTGATTTATTCAATCTACTTTCTACCCTCCAAACCCCTCATTTACAGTTTTATTTTAAAAGAAAACAATATGTATAACTGATTCATAAACACATTTGATCTAATTTAACACAAGTGGAAGTAACATCCGGAATTTGCCACACAGGGTTTATCCAAAAGTTTGGTTCTAAAGTTAGCAGTGAACAAACCTTGACACTGTCCAAGGTTATTTCACCTTCCAGTACAAACTTCCTCCCATCTTCATTTCCTGTATATGCGAGAACCTGCACCAATTCTCGAGTTAGATGCTAGGAAGTTTATGGAAGTTCGAAAACAAAATATTTGCAAAGCAAGTAAACTAAAAACATCTTACTCTTGGGGCATCACCGCTAACGCCAAAGTACTCTGAAACTGGTTTTCCAACATCTTCGTTGTCGATTTCAACATACACAGAGATAAGCTGCAAGGTTTTTGAAAAATAAAACACGAAAGACTTTTGAGTCAGAGAATTGGCAAAAGCACACTATGCAGACAGCTATTCTTTATACAGTGACTAGCTGCCCTAAATAAAGGCTTTTCTTTCTTCTGAGCATGTTTCCAAGGAAGTATCAAAAATCATAACAACCCCCCCCCCCCCCCCC